>JAYJMB010051479.1:0-28995 GCA_036873735.1 Pouteria campechiana
TGTATGAAATGTGATATGCAAATGCAAAATTTATGTTGTATGAAATATAACTAAATTATGTGCATCAATTCAGGGGGAGCTACACTAATTTAGTAAATAGAATTTTTTTTTTATTCTGCAAAATAAGTTACTCTAAGTTTAACTGTTAGCCAAACTTTGAAGGGTATATAACTTACTGTTTTGTCATCATCAAAAAGGGAGAGAATGTTGAACATATTATTAGTTTGATTTTGATGATGAACACTCTTCATGTGTGTTTTGATGATGAGTAATAATATAAGTGAAACATTAAGGTACTAACAATCTGTTTTCAAGAATGTTGTAAAAATATTAACAATAAAAGAAAGAAACAAAGAAATGCTCATTAAAAATAGGTATATAAATTACATATATACCTAAATCAATGAAACAAAAATTGTAAAATATTGAAGACACGCTTAAGAGAAAACAAGAGTAACTTTGGAGTCTTTTCAACACGCTTCGGAGCGGTTTGAAATGCTTCGGAGCAGTTATAACGAACTTTGAAGATGTTCGGGGATGCTTCGGAGAACATTGAAAAAGCGTCAAAGTATTCACAAAATGTTTCAGAGACATTACAGCATACTTCAGAGAATATTGAAAAAGTGTCGGAATCTTCACAGCAAGCTTCAGAGTAAAATTAAATACTTCAGAGAAGCTACAAGTGTATTTTAGAGAAAATTAGAAAGCTTCGGAGCAATCACGAAGCACTTCGGAATTCTTTTTTCAAAGCTTCGGAGATATTATAGTGTGCTTCAGAGATGATCAAGAAAAGTGTCGGAAGTGTCAAGTATGCTGCGGAAACAACAAGACAAGCTTCGAAGTAAACAGATGTGCTTCAAAGAACTTTGAGTAGCTTCAAAAAACTTTGAGTCACGCTTCGGAGATGTTTTTCAAAACTTTGGATCGCTTTTCCAAAGACATTAAAAATTCAAAAAATCCAAACTTCTCTCTACAAAGACCTTTCGCAACTAAAAAGGATTTTAATCACTTTGGAGAATCTAAAGAAAACAATTAAGATTATCCGAAATTAGTCTAAACATCATCTGTTCACTTATTTCTTCAGAACACTTAATACGAAAGTAAACGTTTGGAAAAGTCAGCGACAGAAGTAGCAGACCGATACTAGGTTGCAGCAAAGTCAGATGTCAGACAAAAGATAAGGTAAAGAAAAACGTTTTCAAACGTTTGAATGCCTGCCAAAGTCAGCAACGGAAAATCTCTCTAAACCTATAAAAGAGAGATTCAAAAGCAAAAAGAAAACAATTGATTGAATATCATTCGAACATTGCTGATTACACGAAGAGCATTCAAAATCTTTCTTCAAAAGTTCAACCCCAACGGATACAACTCAGTCAGAGCTCTCAAAGTTCAAATTTCTTCTCAATCAAGGAGTTTGAATCTTTCACACTTACTGCTTATTCATTTACTTAGAATTCTGAATTTTAGTACAAGTCTGCCTAAGTAAGAGGCATTAATTTGTATACTTTACTTTAGTGTTTGGCAATACAAGCAAAGTGCTTGGTGTTTATGTATTGAGATAAGCAAGCAGGGAACTTGCTGAAAGGGTGTAAGTTTGTTGATGAGCTTTGAAAACTAACAAGTTGTGAAAGTTTTTGGTTAACTTGGAAAACTAGTAAGTTGGTTGGTGAGCTTGTTGTAAAACCAACGTGTTTTTGATCAGGTTGATCAATGTATTGGTAGAACATGAGTTCAGTAGAGAAGACTGACTCAGAGAAGTGGAGTAGGAATCCAGGAAGAGCCGAACCACTATAAAAATCTTGTGCTATGTATTGTGCAATCTGTTTTTCTTATTCATTCACCACTATAATCATTTGATTTGGCCAAAAGTTTTAAAAGCTCAATTCCCCCCTTCCCTTCCCCCCCCTCCCCAATCTCTTGAGCTAACATTGTACAAGGGACCAACAGATAAAGTTACACAAGTTTGCTTCTTGCTACTCAATGAGATGATGCCATTATGTAGCAAGAATGCAAATCCAAATGTTGATTTATGACTTTCCTCCACAATCAACATCTTAGTAACCTATTAAATTCAAATCCTGTCCTTGATAGCAAATGAAATAATTTGCAATACATCTAAGATATTGAAAATCCTTTTGATATCTTTCCAATGTGTTTGTCCTGGATTTAATTGATGTTGGCTTACCAAACCCACAACATAGTAAATATCAAGGTGAGTACATATCATAGCGTACATTAAGCTTCCAATGGTACTAGCATAGGGGATACTTCTCATTTTTTCTCTTTATATGAAGTTTTAAGACACATCTTAAGACTCAAGTTCTTGCCTTTTGCTATGAGATTGTCAATGGGTTTGCAACTTTGTATATTGAATTGTTCAAGAATTTTGTATATATATGGTTCTTATGAAAGACTAAGTATTTTCTTTGAACAATCCTTTTGATATTTTAACTTTAAGAATAAAAATTGTTTCACCTATGTTCTTCATCTTAAAATTAGAGGAAAACTAGTCGTTAATGGTGACAAAATAATTCTTTTTCATTTCTTACAAGTAGAATATCGTCCACAAAAAGAGAGAGAATTACAAAATTGTCTTCAAATCATTTAACATAAACATGATGATCTTCATTGATTATTGTAAACCAATAATAAATTATGGCTCAATGCAAGCTCAAAAACTACTATCTAGATGACTATTTAAGAATATATATTGATCATTGGAGCTTGTAAAAATTTGTTTTACAATCCTATAGGTTGTTTTGTGTAGATGACTTCATCTAGTTCTCCATTAGCAAATGTTGTTTTAACATCCATTTAGTGTAATTTTAAATCTAAATATGTAACAATTGCAAGAATAAGACAAATAAAGGTAAACCTTACAACTGGGGAGAATATTTTCTGATAATCTATACTCTCTTGTTAGCTATAGCCCTTTGCCACTTGATGGGCCTTATATCTTTCAATGGATCCATCTATCTTACACTTAATCTTGAGAACCTTTTTATTCCTAATTTTTTTCAGCCCAAGTGGAAGGTAACCAAGTCTCAGACTTGATTTGTTTTTATAGACTCCATCTTTTCTTTCATTGCCTTTGTCCATTCTTCCTTAACTAAGTGTGAGAGAGCCTCTGTGATTGACTTAGGCTCTTCGTCATCTTATGGAGTAACAAAAAATGTCTTCCCCTTAATCGTATAACAATAACGTGAGATACTTTTATTGCTACTCCTACAAAGTTGATTATCTTGAGGTGTGTTTCTCTTATTTGGCTCAAGATATTGAGACAATTTTTTAGCTTCCTCAACAGATTGGTTATGGGTGCCACTATTTTTAGGATTTTCCATCTTATAGAAAGGAACATCCTTTTCAATCTCAATTTGGCTTGGAAAATCATTTTCCAAGAATGCGATACCTTGTGATTTAAATTAGTTACACTTTCATCCTCCTATTCACCAATGAACATATATGCTTTAAAGTGTTATGAGTATTTGATAAATATACATTTCTTCTCTCTTAGTACCAATTTATTAACGGGATTGTTGACAAAGGCAACCAATCCCTAAGGTCGTGGATTATTTAGATTATTCATAGGGTGTGGAATTGATTGACTTAGAGGGCACACAGTTATGTACATAAGCAGTAGTCAGCAATGCATCTCTCTAATATGATATATTTAGATTTGCTTACACCATCGTAGACCTAACCATTTCCAATAAAGTCTTGTTTCTTCTCTTTACAACACCATTTCGTTGCAGAGTTTCAAAAATTGCCAGTTGTATGACAACACCCCTTTTATCACAAAATTTTTTAAATTGTTCAAACAAATGCTCACACCCACAATCAGTTCTTAGGGTTTTGATTGTTAATTTAATTGATTCTTAACCATGCCTGTATAATGTCTGAAGCATTCTAATGCCTTTAACTTATGGGAGATCAAGAAAACATGACCAAGGCACGTGTAATCATTTATAAATGTGACAAAATATAAGGCTGCAGGCCTCACTCTCACATTTATTGAACCACAGATGTCAACATGGATTAATTGCAATGAAAACTCTACTCTAGCCGCTTTGCCAAATGTTTTCCTCGTTACTTCTTTAGCTAAACAATGTTCACAAATCGCAAGTCAACTTTAGCGAGTGGGCCTAACAGGCCTTCTCAAGCTAATTTATTCATTCTTTCTTAACTAATATGACCTAATCTAGTATGCCGTTGTATGACTAGAAGATGTAATTAGAGAAAAAGCCATCATTTGATATGAATTTATCATAATCAATGTCTAAAATCATAAAACTAGCAAACACAAAACTAGAACCATAGAAAGTTATGCCCAATTACACTTCAATACAATTAACATGAAAGTTTAATGTACAACCTAGGCTAAAAGAGCTAAAATAGAGATCAAGTTCTGTTGAATTTTTGGTTCATATAGGACATCATGTAGAAATAGGGTTCGTCCGCCACGCAATTTCAATTTATAGGTACCGATTCCCTTTACCTCCTCTCTAAAGTTATTTCCAACACATGTCCACCTCATTCCTGCTAGAATCCAATGATACTCTACAAATGCTTTTTGGTCTCTTGTTACATGATCTATTGCTCTTGAGTATATAGTTCACATAAGATGAAATTCAGTGGGCATCATCTAACTAGATATATAAATAGAGGCAGAAGTAGAGTTGAGTGGTACCTTCCTTGGCTTAGTATATTCACGAGCAAAGTGACTCAACTTACTAAAATTATAGCATTGTAACTTAGCCTTGTCTTTCCTTTCACCATGTTTACCTCTTTTGCATGTGTTGTTTTTAGCCTCTTTAGAGCCTTGCTTGATCCATTTTCTTTTCTTAAAGAACTTTTGGTTCCTCTTACACTTGAAGCCTAAAGCTCCACGTGAGCTAGAATCAACCACATTGGCTTGTCCAGAAGATTTAGGTCCCTCAAGATGCTCAAGTTTTAATTCCAAGTGGAGTGCAATATCATTAAATATTTAAATATTCTCATTGTGCATTGTGTTTATCTTCATGTATTTCTAGCTAGCAATGAGAGATTTAATTATAGCTTGTACTTGCTGCTCATTTGTGAAAGCACATCCAACTAATTTAAGCTTTCTAATCAATTTTGACATTTTCCTAAAATGTTGCCACATCGTATGATTTTGGTACTTCCTATAAACGTTAAACTTAATGATAAACCTCCTCAACTTAGTAGCAGAAGTAACACCATATTTATCTTTTATAGCTACCCATATTGATTGAGCAGTTAGATACTTATCAAACTTACACATGAGATTATTTTACATACTTCTCAATAATGTAACGTGACCTATGTTATTTTCCTCCTCCAAGCTACATAAGCCTTTTGATTTCTTTAATGTTGAGCAGTAGTCCCACTCGCAAGTTCAGTCATGTTAAAGTTGAGTGTCTCCAATACTCCATGTTCCTTAAGGATGTGTTGGACTTTCCGATGCCAAATATCAAAATTGTCACCATTCAATTTTTCACCCTTAGTAAGATCAGTGACAATTGATTTCAAAGCCTTGAATGATATAAATAAACTACAAAAGATGTGTGAAATTAATACTAGTATCTTATAGCTTATAAATTTATTTTGCCACAAAAGACTAAAATAATGATAATTTAACATAAGGAACAGATTTGAAAGTTCACTTTGCTCCCATTCATCATTTGTATCTCGACTGTCTAATCATCATTCATTTAGTTGCTAATCATCATTCATTTAGTTTAGTTGTGCGAAATTTTAGTTCTAAGCGAGAATTCCTTCGAATACTACTAACTTAAGAATTCCCACTCAAGTAAAGATTTCACAAAGCATATAAAATCATATATCACATCAAAACCATATGATATCATGCATTAAATCACAAGTATGTAATGTCACTGTTTATTTTGCAAGTAAACAATTAAACATGTCTAACAGGAGTTCAACTCAACTAAATAATATAATTGAATCGATACAAACAACCGACTAATAGTGATACTTTTTCTTATGCTTTCTATTATATTTCTTGGTACTCCAAAATCTCTTTTCAGGTTTGTAATCTTGAGCATCATAAATATGAGTAATTTCTTCTTGGCACATGGCTCTAGGTGCTACTTCATCTAACCAAAATCCTCTTTTTCCTGTATTCCTGTATTGGCCTTGCAAAGGTTGGGACAAATAGATAGTAGAGTGGATCGCCTTATTCCTGTCATGACTTAGTGCTCTTCTAAAATCTCAAATGCACAATATGAATCAAAGGGATTCAAAATGTCTTTGTTCTGTTTTAAAGCGAGTTTTTCTTTTTCCAAAGATTCTGGTAGGGAGTCAGTGGAGCCAAGAATTATTGCTCAACAGAAAGTTTAATACCCTTGTAATTAAAGTCAACAACGGCTTCCAACATAATCCATTTATGATCAATAACCTTATGGAAGTGGGTCTTCTTATAGTTCATATAATCTGAAGCAGATACCATGATCATTGCATACATAAGTATATATAAATTTAAAACCATAAATTAAATAAAAAATATAAGTAACTACCAAGAGCATAAACCACATAAGCTCAAAATATACATCATTTATAAAGTATTGAACTCAAAACTATGAGATCTATATTATTTTCTTCAAATAAATAACAAAAAAAGTTATGTAGCTCAAGTGGTTAAAGCATTAGTTATGTGAGAGAGAGGATGATGTTCCAAAGACACATCCAAAATTCAAAATCAAATTTATGGAAAAAATCTCCTAAGAATTCACAAATAAATCTATGGAAAAAATCTCCCAAGAATTCACGAAGAATTCTCTCCATCCAAGAAAAGAACTAAAAAAAAATGAATTCTTTCCAAATTATGTCTATCCTAACCAAATAACACCATCTGGCTAAAAAAAAAAGGGTCACACAGACCCATAAGATCAGCATAAAGGTTGATAGTGTCCAAACAGTACCAACCAGAGACATCACAGTGTGACATCCAAGTTGGGCTTGTGATCAAGCACCATATGATCGTCACCCCACTATCAAACTCCACATATGCAACGCATCTGCCATCCATAAAATCATGCATGCTTGACAGTAGACCTATGTCCCATCACCATCAACATATGAAATTTTTATTCATTTATTTTACATGTACCTGATGAGTAGGTATGAATAGTCCAAGATAGACCGAGCTAGAACAAAGACACACAGCATGCGTGTATGATAGCATGCATAGACTTGTCCTCATACATGGATGAAGCTTTAATATTGTGTCAATAGCATATTCAAAAATTATAGAAGTTACATGTCCTTGGAAAGTTCATAATGAGATGTATTCAATCATATAAAATTCTCAATCAGAAAGTTATCTATGAGGACATTAGTGGTTTTAAAGTCTCACCCCCTAAAAACTTTAGGGCATTGGATTTATCTTTATACATGGAATTTTCTCGCCAAACTTCACCAAATAATTTCAAAAATCATAATGAACATTTCTGTAAATTTTTGTACCAAATGGTGAAGTAATTGTATACATTTCATTAACAGGTGAGTTGTAGGAGAAAACTTTTCTCTTGTACCTGTAAAAATTAAAACAGAGCCAAGAAGCAGAATCATGCTCTGATACCAATGTAATAACTGAATTGCATGTACCTTTTATGCAGAAGCTAATATTACTAGGAACTTCATTGCTTCTCAAACTGTTCACTGTCCAAACGTGAAACCACGATGAAGGAAATCACGTCAATTATCAGTGTAAATGCCTCTGATTTTGAAAACTAAGATGAAGGTTTTCTATGCACACTTTCTTCGTATATCATCCCCTCTTATAAATTACGGGAGAAAATGTTTGTGCGAACAAAAGATCACTACTGAAACCATTACTCTTGTGGGAACGACTGTTACCAAAACCGTAACCACAAGCCCAACATGGGTGCCCATTGCTAATGGTATACAACAAAAGTTGGCCAACAGCTTCTGTTAAAACCAAGTAATTAACCATTGCATCTGATATTTTAAGATATTTTCTAATTCGTGTTTTCCCTTCTCCAGAAATAAATGCAAAGCCAACAGCCACAGCTATTGCTGAACCACTGCTACTTCAAGCTGCTCGAGGGGAAAATGTTGAGAGACCCCCAGTTTGGCTTATGAGGCAAGCAGGGAGGTACATGAAGGCAGGTTTGATTGCTGCTATGGTTTTGGCTAGAATCTTTCAGACTTATAGCTTGTCTTTAACACTGTTCAACTTTGACCAAGCAATAATTTGATAATTGGCCATATTTTTCTTTTTTTGAGATTAAATCATCTGTCGTGACAGCTTGTTAGGATGGCTTTGGTCTTCATGTTTTGCTTGGTGCATGCTTCTGCTTGAATTCAATCTCACTGTGCAATGGCAGGGGATGCTATCTGGACCTATTGTTTGAGAAAATTCATCTCTAGTTCATCGCTTACAAATCTCCAAAAGTATGTTTGATTTCACTAGATATTGATATTGAATTTGAGACATACATTTGCTTTCAAGCTGTAAAAATAAGTGTCTATAGCACTTGAATTAATGTCTTTGTTTTACATACAAAGATGATGTATTGCATCACTTTTCAAACAATTAAGGATCAGAAGGCTTAGCTTTTAATAAACAACCTATAGCATTATCAAGAATTCTTGATTCTTATGTGATCCATGGTTCAATCTAGGCAGCATTACTTAACTTTCAGAGAAACAGGGTAAAGAATTTGAATGTCTTAGACTCTTAATGCATTTCTAGAAGCAAGCTGTGAATTTATCTTTATTACTGTTGTTTGGGGTAACTCTGTTCACTTGGAACTTTTCCGAATGGCTATAATTGTGAGACACATGCATGGATGTGTCAGACATACATTAATTCAGATCATAGGTTTTTGAAAACTTAAAATGTATACCTCCCAAAAATCATTTTTTAAACATTCACACCAGAATTATGCATAATTGCATATGATATCCACACTTTATTCTTGTTTTCATTATGATTGTACTTGTATGTAGTGGTTAGGCAGCAATTGATCTAGTTTGATTTGTCCTCATGGAAGGTTTAGCCTTGTATATTTGCATAACAGGGTAAGCATTTTTGGCCTGCTTAACTAAAATACCAAACTTGGTAAATGTAAAATTTGCAGACACAAGTATGAGCTCAACAACCTGATACAGTTTTGGAGTTGTACTTTGGAATGACTTGAACCAATTTAACCGGATTATGTATGAATTCCATTAATCATTGACAGTACTTGTGCTAAAGCAGTAAGGAGTAAAACCTCTGGTTAGTATAGAAAACACAAATGACATTGGTAGACTGATATGGAACTGCATTTGCATAGCCATTTCAAAACTTCTTTAAGCAGGCTGGCCAGTTTGGATGCATAGCATTCAAGCATGAGCATGATACACCACCCAGTTAGGGTGGCCTTAACTTTCTTTAGTTTGGCCAATTGACCTGACCTATTATGTCGCATTATTTATGCTGTTTGCTTCGTGTTTGTCAAGCTTGACTTTCATTAAGCTGGCCTTTCTATCCTTAGAATTAGTTTCAGCTTGAAATATTCCTTCCCTTTGGAGTTCATGTAATTTATTACTCTTTTTCTTCAACAGAGTTACCAATCGATCTGTGAGAAGTATCCTTCATTCCGTGAAAGATCAGAAAATGTTGACCTCGTTGTTGAAATATCTTTACAGCCATGGAAAGTTTTCAAGCCTGATGGGGTGAGAGTGCCTTTCTGGTTTTGTTTTGGAAATATATAGTCCTCGAACAGGGCATCTATTTCATTGTCTGATTACCTACCATCATCTTATCATTGTTCTGATTTCCATTTTATTGTAACTTATGACAGGTCATTCTATTTTCTGATATTCTTACTCCTCTCCCTGGTATGAATATTCCTTTCGACATTGTAAAAGGTAAGGGACCTGTTATATATGATCCTTTAAGGACATCAACTGATGTTGATCATGTGAGAGAATTTGTCCCAGAGGAATCAGTTCCTTATGTTGGGGAAGCATTGACAATCTTGCGAAAAGAGGTTTGATATGCCATTCTCTTTGCTCACAAGTTCCTGAGGTTATTTTCCTCTGATTCACTATCTTGATCTGCAAGCTTGCCACAGGCATCGTCATGGGGCATTTACGATTCTGAATGTCATAATAAAACTTAAGACAAGTGCTAGAAACATCCCATTTCTGCTTCCATTTCTGGGGGCAGTCAGTTTTAAATGGTTCAAGCAATGCTGTTAGGTTTGATGTTACCTAGCAGAAGTGATGCTCAAATGATCTTTGAGTGATGTCTGAGCCATTCATCAGATGTACTGCTTCACATTGCCTCAAGGCTCATTTAAAACACAACTGGAAACTCAGCTGGGCTAAGTACAATTAACTAGTTAAGTTTTTAATTAGAACCATGTAATTTAGAGTGTTTCATTTGGCATGGATGAAGAGAAACAAGAAGGCTACTTTTTAACTCAAATGGTACCAGTGAAAACCAACAGCGGTCCCTCCTGACTGGTTCGTTGAGCTTTTGCCCACTTCAATTTTGAGACTGAGGGTTGACCTGTGGGGAAAAGGTATGCTGGGTGGTTAAGTGTGCTATATTTGGTGACATTTGCCACAAATTCTCCCAATAAAGTGATGCTAATACCACTGGAGTACACCTCTTTCTCAATGTAATATCCACTAAATGCAGTTGTACTCATTTCTTAACCCAGACCTTCCTCATAAATACCACTTTGGGCAGAGTAAAAGTAGAACTATGAATTCCATTTTCAACAATCCAACTGTCGAGATAGTCAGTACCATTTTTAGCTATTCTCATTCTGCAAGTTGCCTATTACTGGGAAGGATGCATATGGTTGCACATGATGACATGTAGAATAGATGATTCACCATCATTTGATACATGGTGTCAATCAGTTGTTCTTGTAGAAGATTTTGTGTCAGTCATTACAATCTCTGCTGAGTTAGTCTTTAGACTCTTTACAATCTCTGCATTTTAGATTCTATTCTGTTCTTTGAAACTTCAGAATGTTGCTAAGAGCAAGATAGATGTTTTGGATGGAAGCTTCAAGTAAGAAAATGTTTGTCAACCAGTGATTACTAGTTTAATGTTTGTAAACCAGAAATTACTAGTTTCAGATGTGGAACTCCTTCAAATAGCATATTTTGCAATTTATGACATTCCTGTACTTGGTCAGGTGAACAATGAAGCAGCGGTCCTGGGCTTTGTTGGTGCTCCATTCACCCTTGCATCTTATGTGGTTGAAGGTGGTTCATCAAAGCACTTCACAAAAATAAAGGCTCTAGCCTTTTCCCAGCCAAAGGTATTTCAGTGCTTGCCACACCATATTATTCTTTGCTCTCTTGCTTGAAGAGCTATTGACGATTTGGTAAATATAGTGTTTGTACTGTGGGACATGAAAAATGGCACTGTTATACCAAGAATAATTTGTAATGCATGTGCTTATTTGAGATTGCTGGAGTGCTTTCAGCACCTTCACTGAAATGGAGCAGGTCTGCCATTAGAGCCACTTATCTGATGGGGCACATTTAGCTTGTCTGGGAGCAAAAATCAGGCTGGTGTTTGGATCAGATATGCCAAACCCCTTTGAGAAAAAAGTGGATAGTTAGCAAAATAACCGAATGCATGTATTTGTTGCATGCATGCCATCTACCACTGTTTTGCCATTCAGGGTGCTCATGATTTACATTGCCTAGTGGATGGTCAGCATCTGACTAATACCTGGGTGTGTGCCACAAAATCTTGGTCATAATCAGAAAGCAGTTGATTGGTGCTTCTTCTTTGCCTGTTGCATTCATTAAAAAAATTCTTCAATGCTGACATGAGATGCCTAGACGATCTTATGATGCAAGGAGATAAAATTGTGATACAAATATTATCTAACAAATGCTGAATTGAAAGAAGTGGAAGTGAGTAGCACCTATCTTATGAAGTGCTAATAAGCCTTCTGATGTAGGACAGGTGGGAAAAAGTTAGAAGAAAGAGGAAGAAACCTCTCAAGGAGAGGAGAAGGAAACAAAGGGAGGAGAAGTAAGGAAGAATTTAGTGAGGATTAGGCCAAGTAAAGAAGCAATCAATGAATTTCAATAATCAACTATTTCAAACCTAATACAAGCTACTTTATTTATAGACTTGAAAGCAAAATCCTAAATATGCGTAAAATACATGTAACAAGTAAATACCAAAAATACCCTCAAAATCCCTAATCAAATAAACAAACTCTAATTGCTATAATTATGCCTAGAATATGTACGAATTGGGCGTGCATCACGATCCCCATCAATTCTCTCCCGCTTAAAAGAACACTCCACTGGAGAGTTTGCATAATGATAATGATCAAGTAAATCGGATCCAATGCCTGAAGTTCTTCTTCGGATATCCATGTAGCATCAGTATCAAGCTTGTTTCTCCACTTCACAAGATACCTATGTAGTCCACTTGAAGAAGAAGCGATGAGCTCATCCTCGAGGATACTCTCAACCTGATCTGTAGGTGTGAACTGTGTTCGGGGTAGAATTGGAACAAAATTCAAAGCTAAAGAAACCCCTTGGTTTGGTATTCCTGTAGGTAAAAGAGAAGGCTCGAAGGTGCCTCTATAAGGAAATAAATCCTCCATATTAAAAGTTGAACTAATCCCTAAATCTGGAAGCAAGTCAAGAATGTATGCATTTGATCCTAATTTTCGTATAATACGAAAAGGACCACTGGTTCGTGCATGTAACTTTTTAAAAGAACTTTTAGGAAATTTCCTAGGTTGCATACGAATCATAACATAATCACCTTCATTAAACTTATGATGCTTATGGTGTAAATCAGCAGCAAGTTCATAAGTTTCATTATTTAGTACAATTTTCCTTTATATAGTGACATGAACATCATGAATGTGTTGTGAAAATGTCTTAATAGAAGCAGAAATAAAAGTATCAGGTGGCAAGGGTATAAGATCAATGGGAGCACAGGGAGCAAAACCTTGGACCATCTCATATGGGGACTTTCCTGTGGATCTATTAATAGAATTATTATAGGCAAACTCTAAAATAGAAAAAATTGAATCCCAAGTACCTAAGTGGTCACTGATCAAATATCTAAGTAAGTCTCCCAAACTTTGGTTAACAACATCGGTTTATCCATCAGTTTGTGGGTGAAAAGCAGAAGAAAATTCCAGTTTAGTCTTAGAAACTTTCCACAAAGTTTTTCAGAAATAGCTCACAAAACGGACATCCCTGTAAGACATGATAGTAGATGACGATCCATGTAGTTTGATAGTCTCTTTGAAAAATAATTTTGTCAAGTCCCTAAATTTATTCAAAAAAGTTGCAACTTCAAATGACTGAACAATAGACTCATCTACACTAACATTGGACTCAGACTTTCCTACCAATATCAATACTAAATTAGACTTCCTACTCTCCTTTTGAAATCCTCTTTTAATCAGAATATATAAAGGTCTTTTCTTTGGGGGTTCATTGGAAGAAATTTTCTTTTGAGATCTTTCTTTCACTGATAGTTTGGCTGGTCTCAAAAGAATAAATTTTCCATTGCATATGAAAAAGTATGTATTTGATTTTTCATAATGTATAACTTTCATATCAAATAACCAAGAATGACCAAGTAAAATATGAGTCACATCTATTAGAACATCATGCTATATCTGATCCTTATAATCTACAATTTTAATTGAAACCAAACATATTTCATGGATGGGTAGGGTAGTTTTATCTATCCATGCAACTCTGTATGGTTTAGGATAGAGCTCAGATTTCAATTTCATCATGGTTGCACCAGCCTTTGAAACAACATTTATGGAACTACCCCCATTGATAACAACTTTGCATACAGGGTTACCACATGTTAAAGTTGCATGAAAATTACTAGTAAACTTCAAATCATTCATAGAATCAAGAGTAGACAGAATACTTCTCATGACACTCACATGCTCAACATCATACTGACTTTCATAACCCTCTAAGTGTAGACCCTCAGGTTTAGCTAATGAATTAACAACACTATTTATCTCTCTCATTATAATTCTCAGTTTTCTCAGGTTCTATTTTAAGAGTGTAATTAGGATAATGTAATACAATGTAACCCATGCTATGACATTTAAAACATTTAACCTCTGACCTTCTAAGACTTAGAACACCTCTACTACCAACTCCTGAAGCATCACAAGCAACCTTGACTTTTTTGTGACGTCATCATCCCCGAGGACATGCTTACGGTCAACTATCATATTTTGTTGTGGCTGACATGGGAACTTTTGTAATTGAGCTTTGTTTTGTTTTCACGGTTAAATTACATGTGTTTTTCTAACATTTGGAAAGCTTTCTAGGTCCCCAACTATAAACTCTCTACTAAAACTTGCAGACTGTCGATAATCCCTAGGTGTACCCGGTGGAGGAAGAATATATCGATGTTGGTGGGGTAATCTTACAGAATTCTGATTATGTCCATTGAGAGAAGTTTGACCTGTATTAAATTCTAAAAAATTTATCACTAGCTTCTCGATAAGACATTTGCCCAGATGTTTGAGTATGACCTGAGTTCGAGCTTCTAACTGCATTTGAAGCTGGGATAAGGACTTAGTGAAGTTGGCAACCAAGTTGACTTGTCTAATAAATAAGTTCTCACATTTTTTGGGCTGGGGAATCATATTTTTCATTTAGGTGGTCATAGGTTTGGGACAATGTTCAATTGTGCTTACAAGTTCTGTATTGATAACCATGATGAACTTAATACAAGTGAATTAGGATGAATGGATGATGTACAACACAAAGATGTATACCACTATAAAATAAAATTCACACTAAGTAATTAACTTAAAGATGCTTAATTAATCACCAAAGCAAACAGAAGTAAATAAAGGATCTTAACTTAACCGACAGATAAAAGTTTAATTCAAGTTCAAGTGCAGAAAATGTACTTTTTAAGAAGCCCTAAAACTTTTCTCAAATACCTATGTACCAAACTGCAAGTTTAAAAGAAAGGTTTTCTATTTTATTTTATTTATTTATTTTACAATTTCAGCAAAGTCATGGAGTTTTCTGAAAGTTTAGCAAAGATAGGGCCCTTTTAAAATTTCACAAAAGTGTGGATGACTGAAAGTTTGAGGAGGTAGGGATATTCTGTAAATCTTGCAGATATAGGGTTTATTTTGTAATTTCAGTAGGCAGGGAATTGTTTGGAATTAAATAAAAGGGATTTAGTTTCAATAGACGGGAGAAGGAGGGGCTGTTTGCAAAATTTCCAAAAACCCCCCTTCTCTGTTCGTCTTCCTTGTGCGCACGCGCGAACCAGCAGGGGGTTGGGTTTCGAACCCATGGATGATCGTCCACGACAGCAGCTGTGAACGCCGGAGAATTGGTCGGGCGGTTCCGACAGCTCAGACGATGGCCGACGACGCTGGACTCGTCGTCTTCCCTGCGCACACACGAAGGGTTTTCGAAACCCACTGGAGAATCTTCAACGGGGGCTGCTGTTGGCGTCGGAGAAGTAGTCGGACGGTTCCGCCGACGCAGGATTTGGCCGGTGACGCTGGAAGAGTTTCCCGATGACGCTGGTGTCTCCGGATTTGCAGCGGACAGCCACTAGGGTTGTCGCAAAAACCTCGTCGACGCTGCAATGTCGTCGGAACTGGAAGGAGAGGCATCGAAAGGGTTTTTCGACGCCTCTGGTGACGTTTCCGACTCGATGGGTTTGTCGGAGCAGAGCTAAAACTCGCCGGAATCAAGACCAGATGGGTTTGGGGACGCCGGATGTGAAGAAGAAACCTGTCAGACTCGTCAGATCTGTCGTGGGACTTGGGTAGCACCACACAATGATGAATCCGACATTGTAGCTCTCTGGAAACGAGGAAGACGGGCTGAAATCTTGTAGAGGTGGTTTCGAAGACACTGTTGCTTGCCGGAGCAGAGTCTGTCTGGAGTCGTCAGAGATGGAGGAGGGGTCGACAGTCGGTTCCAACCCAGCTATGGTGTTTCTGACGTGTTGATTCGCCGGATTTGAAGAAGGAAACCCTAGATGGAGTTGAAAGGGCCAAATTTGTGGCCTGGAACAGTGGATCGAAATACTGTAGCAGTCTTGACGTGAACAGTGGAATTAGGGATTTGAGATGTAGAAGGTAAATCCCAGGGTTAAGTAGGAGGAAGTTAGAAGAAAGAGAGAGAAATCTTTCAAGGAAAGGAGAAGGGAAGAAAGGGAGGAGAAGTAGGGAAGAATTTAGAGAGGATTAGAGCAAATAAAGAAGCAATCAATATATTTCAATAATCAACTGTTTTAACTCTAATATAAGTTACCTTATTTATAGACTTGAAAGTAAAATCCTAAACATGTGTAAAATACGCGTAATAAGTAAATACCAAAAATACCTTCAAAATCCCTAATCAAATAAATAAATCCTAATTGCTAGAATTGCGCTTAGAATATGTATGAATTGGGCGTGCATCACGATCCCCAATGCTTGTTAGATGTTGAATTGAAAGAAATGGAAGTGAGTAGAAACTATCTTATGAAGTGATAATAAGCCTTCTTTGCAATGCTTCTTGGGTGCAACCTGTTTATAATTTTCTGCTGTCTCTTGGCTGCCTCCCCATCTTCTACCAGTCTGGTCAAATTTTTTTTTCAACTTCTAAATTACTGTGAGGAAATTATCTTTTTCTATCAAAAAGATTCAAGGAATAAAAGGATGAGTTGTGTCATCATGGAATTCAACTTTCAGAATGTGGATTCCACACGTGACATAGGCCATACTCATTGTAATACTCTTTAATTAGGAGCCTTACTGATGATAGAATGGATAATAGTCTTAGGAAAAGAGAATCCTCTTTATATTTGATTTTATTTCAGGTATATGACTAGCAAGTCCATGCTTGGATAGCTCAATGATAGCATGTGCATTAGGTTCAAGGTTTGTCTTGTGTCTATATACAGTTATTAATTGTGCGTAAGTGTGTCTGCTTGGTTTCTTTGTTCCTGGTAGGTTTTACATGCATTGCTACAGAAATTCACAATCTCCATGGCCAAGTATATCCAGTACCAAGCAGACAATGGTGCACAAGCAGTTCAGATTTTTGACTCATGGGCAACGGAGCTCAGCCCAGTTGATTTTGAGGAGTTCAGCCTCCCTTACCTGAAGCAGATTGTTGATACTGTTAAACAAACACATTCAGAACTGCCTCTGATCTTATATGCAAGTGGGTCTGGAGGCTTGCTAGAGCGGCTGCCTTTGACTGGAGTTGACGTCGTTAGCTTAGATTGGACAGTCGATATGGCAGAGGGTAGGAGACGGCTGGGTTCTGGCATGGCAGTCCAGGGCAATGTGGATCCCGGTGTGCTTTTTGGTTCAAAAGAGTTCATCACCACACGGATTTATGATACGGTAAATAAAGCAGGCAACAACAGGCATATTCTAAATCTTGGTCATGGGATAGTAGTAGGCACTCCCGAGGACAATGTGGCTCACTTTTTTGAAGTTGCAAAAGGGATCAGGTACTAGGTCTGGAACCGACCTTTCCTTTTGGGGGAATTTTCATGCAATGGCTTCACTGATTTTTTCTTTTTCTTTTTTTGTTTTCCTTTTTGTATCTGTCATCTGCTAGCTTTTATAAAGATTGTAGAGAAAACCCAATCTAAAATTCTTAGTGGATGGAATTTCTTGTAAAGTTGATACAGGCTTGGATATTATGCATACCCGGCAATGTCTTCATTTCAACAAAAAAGAGAAACTATGTCTCATTAGGAATTCTAGTCTCATTTTCCTTTGGCAAGACCACCTTATAACAGGAACAGAATTCATTGGAAATCATCATATTACGCAATCATTGCAATTCGTTTGTCTTTATGGAAATACATGAAGAATCCACATCCAGAACATGGTTGCCACATGGTCTCACATGAAATTCTGCATACTATTTCTAAAAGTTGGATTAAATCGTTGTATTTATGAAAATCGGTGGATGCAAGTGGTGTTGTCACCTTGCCTAATAATATAGAAACTTTAATATCAATTTTGAGCTTGTATTTATATGGTTAGCATGTGGGTCCGTGTGGCTATAGTTGTCCAATCGTGTCACGATATATATTCCATTTCATTTCATCTGTAAGTCAGGCTTCGGATCAAATACCACCAAAGAAAAAAATAATCAATACAAATTTTTCTTTTACAACATAATGATAACAGTAAGAGACAAGCACAGTACCAGATAGGGCTAGTTCCGGGTAATTAGTAGATAAAAAGATCACAAAACCACAGAATCGTAAAGTTTAGGCAGGAGGAGAATTTTGAGGGGGTTTTAGATATTTTAAAAATTATTTCAAACGGATTGTGGTAAAAGATGACGATGGTTATGCTTGCAAAAATTATTTTTAATGGATTAAAATAAAAAATGATGAAAGTGTATGCTAACAATAAACATAATAGATATAATTACTATATCGACTAAAACTTCTTGGCACATTTGTAGAAAGCTCTATAAGTAATAATTAAAAAAGTAAAATTTTTAAGTAATTAAAATTCCTAATCACATCCAAAGCAGAGGAAGAAGGAAAATGGAAAAGAATGAAAAAAATTTGCACTTCTCCTCAGCAAACGGAGTAGGACTGGCCGATTAAAGCAAAACTGCCACTAAATTCTCCAACCACTCCATCACGTCTACATGATGATAGCGTATATCAACTATCTTGATCCATTGATTCACATCTGCGCGTGATGTTTGATACTTCATGAACGGTGATAAACATGAAAAAAATAGGGTTATCTGTATAGGCACTCCTTAGTTTTGAGTTTTGATGACGCGTATATCAACTATCTTGATCCTTTGATTCACATCTGCGCGTGATGTTTGATACTTCATGAACGGTGGTAAACATGAAAAAAATAGGGTTATCTGTATAGGCACTCCTGAGTTTTGAGTTTTGATGAAATTACATGTCACCATGTAACATTGATTTTTATAAGCATGCCCCCTAAGTTTTCTTCCGTTTTGCACAGGTAAGATTTCTTCTGTCTTGCACAGATATCTCTAACATTAGAATTCATTAGGAAATGGTTGTTAAGTTATTTTATGGTATTAAATTCTATGTTTATTTACAAAAAAACCCCTAAATGCAAAATTTCTAATAAAAATAAACAATTATATAAATTTAAATAAATAATCAAAAATAAAATATAAATAAAAATAGTTATAATAAAATTTAAAAATAACTTTGTATTTTTTACAAAAATAAAAATAGAGAAAAATAACCCACTAAAAACCCCAATCCCAAAGAATATTTTTTAATTCTTGTAAAAACTAAAATTTTATTTTTTATTTTACTATAATTATGTTCAATTTATATTTCATCATTACTAATAATTTTAAATAGTTAAAATATTTAAATAAATAAAAATAAAATATAAATTAAAAATAATTATAATAAAATAGAAATATAAAATTTATTTTTTATAGTAATTTTAATAAATTAAGTTTTTGAATTTGAGATTATAAGTGGATTATTTTTGCTAACAATAAAAATAATCTCAAATATAAATACATATTAAAAATATCAATTGAGTATGATTATAATAAAATAGAAAATAACTTTGGGGTTATGAGTGGTTATCTCTATCTATTTTTATTTTTATAAAAATTAAAAAATATATTTTTGTATTTATCATAAATATTATTTATTTTTTATTTTATATTATTATTTAAATTTAAAATATTTTTATTAAAAATTATGTATTTTTTAAGATTATTTTAAATTTACATTTGATTTTTAATTATTTCCATATATTTTATATTTTTATTTAGTAAATCAAATTAACTCACTAGTAACTCCAAATCTAAAATGATTAATATTTTATACTTATAAAAAAGTATTTTTATTATTATATTACTCTAAATTTATATTTTTTAACTATTTATTTATATTTGATATTATTTTTATTATTAGACAAAAAAGCTCACTTATAGTCTTAAATTCAAAAAGATTAATTTTATAATAATTATTTTCATTTATTTTTAATTATTCATTTAAATTTTATATATTTTTTATTTTTATTAACAAGTATGCATTTTTAGTATATTTTCATAAATTTATATAAGACTTAACATCATTAAGTAACTTAATGGTTATTTCCTAGCAAATTCTAACATTAGGGTTATCATTACAAGAAAGAAGAAACTTGATGAGTAATTATGTAAAATGGAAGAAAACTCATAGCACTTATGCAAATAACTTGAGAAAAGTAATGCCAATCTTCCATGTGTTCAAACTTGACCTTCCTTATGGGGCTTGTTTTGGCGGAATGCATGATTCTCTCTTTTAGGTATATGTACGCAAAATATTATCATTGCAATAAAATGGAGTCTTTTGAAATCCATAATATAAAACATACCCTTCGTTATATGGGGCCAAGAGTGTTTTGAATTTTATATCATTTCTGCATCCTAAGGCCTAATATTTTTTGAGCGTATGAGCATGAAGATCATAGGCCGCCGGAGTATCAAATGCTACCATTTATTTTGAATTGAACCTTCAAAAATCTGAATCTCAAAGCAAAGCACACGGAGACGTTCACTTACCCAGCGAAAACGGAAAGATGAGAACAGGGCGAGGGCGACCTGAGACTCAAATGCCGAAAGTAGCTGTAGAGACAGGAAAGGAGGAGGAGGACGAAGAAAAAGGAAGAGGATTTTTCGCCTGCTATCTTCTCGGCTCATTAAGCCCTCGCTATAAAGGCCACACCTACATCGGGTCTGCTTCTTTCTTTATTCTTTCAAATCCGTTGGAAAAAATATTTCTGAGTATTCCCATTTCGGCTAGGAATCCATTCGTGCAACCTTGATTTTTTTTTTTTCTCATGAGTTGAAAGTAGAGCATCAGCTCTGCGCCTTTTAAAATTTTCATTTCACTTCCAAAGCCCAAACTATGCCTGAGGCTAAAAAAGGGCAGTTCGATTCCAAAAATTCTATAACACCATGGAAAAAATGGCTCTCTTCATTTGGGTACCATGGCTGTCTTTGATTGTGTGATATCGTTGGAGAAGGAAACCCAGCGTCTCATCTTTTCTCGAATGGACTGAGTCGGCGGCTCCTCAAAGAGCACAAATGTGTAGGATCTTGATCGCCGTGCGAGGGCTAACAGGTCCTCATAATAGACTTGATCAGTGGCGGATCTAGGACCTCGCATTAGGGGGGTCAAAATTCTTACCTTAAAATTATATTTGATTACTTTATAATTTATTTAAATTACTGCAACAGCGAGTTTAAATAAAAAAAAACTGAATGTCCCTATCATCTTGTTATTCACTTGTACATATCAGGATTGTTGAAACTTGTAATTGAATAATTACGAACTTTTCTCCAAAAAAATTCTCTTATTTTATCACATCCACATATACTTCAGAGTTGCGCATCTCTTTTTTTCATACATTGTCTGTTGACTGGCAATGAGAACCTACTTTAACAAAATTTTGTCTAAATTTTTTAAAATTTAGTTAAATTTTAATCTCCTGTAAATGGAAAATTCATGTTACTCGTATACCTCATATTATCTCCCACTAATGAAGCTTGACATTTTAAACATCAGAAAATATTTAATAAATATTGAGCGGCCATTATTCGAATGCTTTTCAAAATTTTATTCTTACATGTTGGATTTAATTATTTTGACTAGCATACCTATGCATGCTAGATTCACAATTGGAGAGCTTTTATGGCAAAAAAAAGCTTAAAAATGAGCCTAGAAATGCTAGGCTAGGCAAGTTAAAATTGCAAGGTTTTCCTACCAATCACCATGACCTAGTTAACATATTTTTCCTGTTTAGACATAATGATTAAAACGTGAAAAAATATGGATGCGTTTATATATATATATATGTGTGTGTGTGTGTGTGTATCTATCTACCTATCTATTTGTCTATCTCTCTCTCTTTCTCTCTCTCTCTCTCTCTTTATCTATCTATCTATCTATCTATCTATATATATATGTAGTCGGCTACATTAAAATATTCAATGTAGCTGGCGTTCTAACCGTGCAATGCGGTGGGGGAGATCTTGGCCCTTCGTGGGCGCCGCGAGTGCGGGAGGGAGGAAGAGTTGGCTTTTTGACTGTCTCCCAGAAACATAAAACACGCGGTACAGAGGGGGCGCGATGGGACTGCTTCTAGTCTCCTTCACTCACACTTCTTTGCCGTCTTCCCGCCCTCTCCCGCCTCATTAAATATTGAATAGTAAACATACTAATTAATAAATTTTATATTAAAAGTTTTTATTTTAGTGAAAATTTCATTATTTTTCAAGGCATAAAATTTCCAGGCCTAGTTGAAATGTATGTTTTACTCATTTTAATTGGCATATCCTCCTGGAATGGAATGAATGGATGGTAATGAACTCTGAAAATATATACCTGTAATCAGATTAAAATCATAGGGAACTACCTAAGGCGGAAACGCATTAAAAATTTAAAATTCAATGCTACAATATTTAACCGCTTGTTGTTTTAATCTATGTTCGAAATTATACCCCATATCCGAAAACCCAGATTCAATGTTCTAATTACAACTCTATGTTCGAAACGCAGTAAAACAATCCATAATCCATGTCCGAAATTATGCCCCATGTCCGAAAACCCAGATTCCATGTCCGAAAACCCAGATTCAATGTCCGAATTACAACTCTATGTTCGAAACGCAGTAAAACCTTAATGTAAATAGGGAAATCTCTTTGATTCTTCATTACAGACAAAGTAACTTCCCCTCTCCTTCCTATTTCCTAAGTCCAAAATCTCAGCAACTTTCCTATCTCCATTGCAGACATAGTGTCTTCCTACAACATTTAAACATTCCCCAGTCACACCTCCTTTCTTTGTTTTTCTTACTTCCACCATATTTCTGTTCCGAAGATTTCCCAAGTCCATCCCTTCTTCATCCCAATCCAAAATCATAGTTGAAATGACTAAATCAAGCATGGTAGCAGCACGAGTATCTACAGAGTCTTCAAGAAGAAGAAGAGAAAGAGAGAAAGAAGAAGTGGAAGCATCTCCATCACAACAGAGAAGGCTGAACGAGAATCATCTGCTAAAGATATTTTTCCGGAATAATCATGAATCCTACAATAGATTTGTGAATGTGTATGAAAAAAAAAAGATAGTGAAGGGAAGGAGTCTTGATTTCTATCGACTCTGTAAAAATGATTTGGATTTTGATATATGTAGATGGATTAAATCCAAGGGTGGACTGACTTTATGAGTTACAAGGAGAAATGTTATACATGAATAGGAGATAGAGTAATAAATTTATCTCTTGAGAACATAAGGGAGTGTCTGAATCTCCCTATAGTTGAAAGAGAAGAATATGATCGGCTTACTTTGAGAAAACAATTATTTTCAGAAGTGGCTGGAACAGAAATTGATGAAGTAAAGATGCTACATTCCAACTTTTTGGATAAAGATATGAGAATGACCCACATTTTGCTCATCAACAACATCTTTTCAAAAACAGGAGGTAGAGATAACATTTCTGAGAAAAATTGCAGAATATTGTGGGCAGTGAAAAATGAGAAGAAAATAAACCTGGCAAAGACAATCTCAGATCATTTGTTTCAGGTCAAAAGCAATAACAGATATCTTCTTCTTTATGAAATGATATTGCCAAAATTCCTAAGAAGAGAAGAGTAGATTTGAAATTTGAAGATGGATAAGAATTTAAAAATTCAGGTTTGATGACCGAAGTGAATTTAAGGAAAATAGGTCCCAAAAGGACCAAGCCATCTAAGCGAGCAAGATTTGAGGGTGGAACAACTGAAAGAAGAGAAACATAATTACTTGATACAGGTGTGGAAATAAGGGAAGAAATTATATGGGAGTATCTTCAACCAATTCCCACTGATAGAGTAAAGGAAATGACAGCAAAACTGAGAGAAGAAGAAGTGGTTGCTTAAATGAGAGAGCCTGCAGCTAGAGTTGTTGAGATCAAAAGAGAAACTGTAAATGTAAGAGGTGAAGGTCAGATAGCTGCAACACATGCAGCCACTTCAGAAGCAGTAACAACAACACATGCAACAACTGCAGAAGCAGCAACACCTCCTTCTCCAAGCAGGCCTTCATCCTCCACTCATCAAAGTTTTGAGAACAGGCTGAGAAATATTGAAGTTGATGTTTCAGCTCTGAACATCAAGATGGATTCAGTATGTTAAAAGCTAGATACTTTGACTTGTTTGGTTGAGTCCATCAATTGAAGCCTGTTCAATCATCTTCTCCATCATCGCCTTTCTATGATTTCAGACCTTCTTTACCCTTGAGATCCCCTCAGTCTCATCATTCTAATCACGCTCATCATTCTCCATCTCATCGCGATGATCAGTCTCATCATTCCTCACCCTCCTCTCCTGTTCATGAGCCTAGACCTACTTCACCTATCAAGTCTACTCATTCCACGAGTACTCCCTCCTCTCCACATCTCATGTCTGACTCTTCTTTACTTGCAAGAACTCCAAGTATTGAAATTCTTCCATCTCCACATTCCTCTCCTCATCTCACATCTCACACTTGTCCACCTGCAACTTCTTCAATTGTTGCAGTTCTTCCATCTCCGCGTTCCTCTCCTCAGTCTGGACCCACTTCATCTTCATTTGACTCAGTATCCTCTCTCTCTGAGTCAACTTTCCACTTGCAAAAATTTTAACATCTATGAAGTTCACCCTCAATAAATCTTCTCACTCCTCTCCACAGGAAACTGCCTCTCCTCCATCACAACCGCTTCTTGCAACTACTAAAGTTGCACCACCTCCTTCTCCAAGTCCACGATGTACTATTCAATCCACTTCCTTTAGTCCTATTCAGACTCCACAACCATCTCTTTCTTCTCAACAGACAACACCGCCTCCCCTTTCACAAGAACCTCTAATGCATTCTCATCAACAACTTCCAAAAGTCTCTAAGGTTCCTACAAAGGAACAGAAGTCAGACATTATCCCCACTTTAATATCACTCAAGCCAATATATAAAATTCAGTGTCCCAAACTTCCCAAATCAATATGTTCAACCGCTAGGAGTTCAAGGAAAGGAATAAAAATGACTCACCAAGAGGTTGAACATAGGCAGTTGATAAATCAAATGGCTGCCCAAATTCTTGAATCCCAAAACAGGCTAGTCACTCTCTGATCTTCCTTTTATAGATTTTCAAGATCAGGATTTCCTCAATCGTATTACAATAATGAAAGGTCCAACCAGGAACTTCAAACCTAAACCACTCCCAGATGGTGATGCAATCATAGATAAAATACTGAGTGATTACATCTCACCCACTTACTCCAACCACCTCCTCCAACCTCACAAAATCCTTCACTTGGACTAGGTTCAGGACCATTGGATGATAGGATTAGATTTCATACTGTAACTGACATATCTGATCCTAACTTCATTTACCTTCCAAAAGATGTGTATCTACTACGTAGGAAGAGGCACCTTGATACATTTATGGTTGGTCTTCCAAATCCATTTCCAGAGTTTATATGTCCTCTGTATAGAGCAAAACAGAGGATTATGGCTTATCCTGAACTACAAAAGGCAAATTCCATAGAAGAGTCCACATCTCACTCCCAAATATCAGTTGTTCCTGCCTCCATTTCCACCCCTTAGCTTCCTCCATCCAAATCTCCTTCTCCCAGAACAAGAGTTCCAATTTCTAAGCCCAAACCTCCCCCAAAAAAGAAAGCTCCAGTTTCTAAACATTCTTCTACTACCATACCCCCATCTCCCACGCCTCAACCTCCTTCATCTATCCCTCTTCCTTCTAGAGATAGAGTTCCAGTTTCTAAGCCCAAACCTCCAATCAGCAAAACCAGAATACCTTTGTACAAACCACTTCCTTCTCTTCCCATCTACTTAGATCAAGAGGAATATGCTCGCAGAGTTGGAGCAAATAAGATAACTCATGTAGCTGGGTAGGTCCCCATCTACCCTGAGTTGTTCAGGCCTGAATACTTGGCTTGTCTCAGGCTTATCCCTCCCCTCATGATTCCATCAGCATTACCAGTTGCATCAACATAGGCTCCATCGATTCTGGCAACAATGGTCACATCAGAAACGGGTCCTCAAGTATCTTTCAAAAGACCAAAGATGACTGGATCCAACAAACAGGAGCCCAAATCTAAGAAATAAATCTCTTTTTGCCACAGAGATATTATCTGTAATTTTGATATGTACTCATTTTTTCTTACACTTAAACTGTAAATTGGAATTTTGATATGTACTTGTTGATATGTAATACTTACATTGTAATATGTAATTTTGATATGTACTCATTGATATATAATACTTACACTGTGTACAGAATGATTATTATCTTATGGAAGGCGGTTAGCAGGTTTTTTCATTTTATTTTTGCAAGTGAATTAATATAGGGGATGGTCTTTTCAAGCTTTTGATTTTGCTGGATGTGGTTTACTCCATTTGCAGCCAAATTTGGGAATGAAATTGCAAGAGGAAGACTACTAAATCTTACAAAGTTGAGTGGCGAACATCCCATTGTGGTCAAATTCAACCATTTTGGGAGAGAAATTCAAAGTCAATATTCAATTCCCTCAATGTTGTTATCTTGGCTTGCCGAACATGGATGAACGGTTTTCGGACAGGTGATGGTCCACTGTCACGCGAGAAACCGTTCATCCCATATCTGGGATTAATATCCCATGTCCGGGATTATAAATCCGAACATGGATGAACGGTTCTCGGATATGGGATATTAGATCAGGACATGGGATGAACGGTTTTAAGTGTGACAGTGGACCTTCCCACGTTCGGGAACCGTTCATCCATGTCCGGATTCATATCCCATGTCTGGGAATATGAAGCCGGACATGGATGAACGGTTCCCATTGTCCATGTCCCAATCTCCATGAACGGCTCTCTATGTCCCAAGTCCCATACTCATGTTTCACTGTCCATGTCCTAAGTTCCACTGTCCATGCCTCATGTCCATGTCCATGTCTCATGACTCATGTCCATGTCCCACGACCTATGTCTCATGACTCATGTCCATGTCCCACGTCTTATGTCCCAGGTCCATCTGTCCATGTCCCATATCTCACTCTCCACGTCCCATGTCCCACTCTCCATGTCCCAAGTCCCATGCCTATGTCCCATTGTCCATGTCCCATAATCCTGGACATGGGAAATGAACTCGGACTTCGACTCCTCTTCTCAGCAGTGTCCTGAGGACACCAGATTAAAAAGCGCTCTTCTATTATAACAGTTGCGGCAACGAATCTTCACAGTCGATTAATATGTTCGTTGCCTATCTAAGTATTTGTACTAAGAACTAAATTTACATAGAGTCTCAACCAATAATGGTTGTATATGCAAACGGATCAATGGTTGCCGCATGTTTCTTACACAAGTAAAAAAATTAAAAGATATACTAAAATAACTACTAAAAATACATGCCGTCCTTTTGTCACACCCTTCACTAACCCAAAGGCGAGTTAGAGTCTTCATGGTTGTCTATAACACTTTGAAGCTTTGAAAAATCTACCGAAGGGTTTGCAACCTCCATTCGCAGCAATGTTTCGCGTAGTAGATCCGGATTGAGCGTTAGTTTGGGCTTGGTCCCAGGAAAGTCTCGAATCATCTCTTGCCGTCTTTCGAGTTCTCTTCCTAGCTGAACCTGATTTTGGTTCAGAATAGCATATGTTCGTGCCAAAGCTAGTATCATCTCCAGCTGATGTTGCTGCATATCCATAAGTCTACCTTTCAACTGGGATACCTCATACTCTAGACCACTGATTGTTAGTTTGGCCCGATCCTCTGGTGTTGTAAATAATGCATCCCAAGGTCCGTTATCTGAAGAGTTAGACGTCTTTGCAGTAGAATGGTTTTCTAGCGTTGAGGAAGATGAGGTATGAAGGTATGAGATGCTTCAGATGTCGTTCAAGCTATTAAAGAAAATCTCTTATGGGATATGTATCGATTCAAGTTAGTATCACCGAACAATAATAAATGCCTATACTTTATTAAGTTCCCAACACCCAATCGACACTCGTATGCAACTTGACGCATCATAAATAATGATGGAATATTCACATTGTTCTAAGCATTTAAACGGTTGTGCATGAACATCACCAGAGAATTAAGGAAAAAAATACGGATATATAGAATGCCCTAATATTCTAACAAGACAAATTTTAATATATTAATATGTTAGTTTATACAGAATTAAAACCAAAAACACGATGGAGGAAACTGGTATCTTCCCATGTGTACGGCGTCTCCAACTCTTGAAGGAGCCATCTTATTTCACGCTGATTGGAGTTGGAAAAGTGGTCGGGTGTAGAATGTTGGATACACTCTGCCGTTCTTGTAACATTTTCGATCTCGGCCTGTAACCGTTGATGTTCACGATTTACCTCGGAAAAGCGCTCTGCCCATGAAAGAATCATGTCTTGCTCGATGAGTTGCAATTCTTGCAGCGAACTCTGCAGCATTTGTATCTCTTTGCGTAGTTTTTCGATCCCGCGTAAGGCCCTTTCCTCCGGAGTCATATTCCATGACCTCCACGAAACATTTGACTTCCCGTTGTCCATTAATAGCAATGGTTGGAATGAAAGAAGGCCTGAGAAGTTTTGGACTTGGAGAAGAAAGGCTGGGATGCTGGGACGTTAACCTGTTCCCAGATTAATGCGTAAATTAAGTCCAGCCTCGGAAATCGGAATGCACTCTTCTCTACCATAATAATGATGCATGCATCTCTTTGAAAATAAAGAATATCAAGCCTTCCAACAGGCCTCCGAAATATCGCATTGAATGAGATTCCTGACTGGCTTTGCATATGTGTTATGGACTTTTTAGCCGAGCCTTAGGTCTCGATGGTTTGAATTGGAGTATCTTGTTAAGTTAGATTATGTTGTATTCGGTTATTGAGTATCACGCAAGTTAAGGAAAATTAATCGAATATGATTATATTTGCCTATATCCTGTTAGTTATTGGAGTCATTTCTGTTTTTTTT
>JAYJMB010051490.1:0-28992 GCA_036873735.1 Pouteria campechiana
GATGAGCATGCATAAACCTCCAATCTTTGGGAAGAGATGAGTTACCTTCCTCATTTACCTCTATTGTGGATGGTTCAACTTCATCCATTGTTGTCTCTGATAATGGAGCTTCTTCTTGATTATCTTGTAATCACAATTTTTCCACATTTGTTGGAAGATTATCTATTTAATCATCAAAATCACTATTTCTTTTTATGGAGTTAGTATGTTCATCAAATTTAACATGAATGGATTCCTCTACAATCTTAAGTCTCAAGTTGTACAGTCTAAATGCTTTGCTAACAATGGAATGACCTAGAAATATACCTTGATTAGATCTACTATCAAAATTTTCAAGGTTTTCTTTGCCATTATTAAGAATAAAGCATTTACAACCAAAAGTATGAAGATATGAAATATTTGGTTTCTTACCATAATATAATTCAAATGGAGTTTTGTTGAGTATGGATCTAGCAAAGATTCTATTAATAATATAGCATACGGCGTTTATTGAGTCAGCCTAAAAATACCGCAAGAGGCTATATTCAGTCAACATTGTCCTTTCCATCTCTTGCAAGGATCTATTCTTTCTTTCAGTTACTCCATTTTGTTGGGGTGTTCTTAGTACAGTGAAAATTTGAAGAATTACATTATTTTAACAGAAATCAGTGAATCTATAATTTTTAAACTC
The DNA here is from genome assembly GCA_036873735.1 of Pouteria campechiana. Taxonomy (NCBI): domain Eukaryota; kingdom Viridiplantae; phylum Streptophyta; class Magnoliopsida; order Ericales; family Sapotaceae; genus Pouteria; species Pouteria campechiana. Next base: position 671 of record JAYJMB010051490.1, read on the forward strand.
TCCACCATGATCACTCCTTATGACAACAATATGAGAGCTTTGTTCATTCTGTACACATTGGAAAATACTTCAAAGAATGAAAAAGCTTCATCTTTGGATGCTAAAAATATTACCCAGGTAAATTCACTATAACCATCCACAATAACATATGCATAATGTTTCCCTGCAAGGCTTCTTGTCCTTGTTAAAATCCATATGTAGCAACTGAAGGGGTTTAGTTATGTATACTTCTTTGTTTGATTTAAATGATTATTTTACTTACTTACCTTTCATGTAAGTATTCGATAACTTATTACCAAATTTGAGCTTTACTAAGCTAACAACTAGATCTTTATTATATAATCTTTCAATTAGATTTTTGTTGGCACGTCCTAGCCTCCTATTTTACAGCATGGGTTCACTATCATTCACAACAAGACATTTAGCTTGAATATCTGAAAGATCAATCAAATATATATTTTCATGTCTTTTACCATATACTATAATTGACTGAGACTTATCTTGTATAGAACAAGATTGAGATTCAAACACAACTTTGTAGCCTTTGTCACAAAATTGACTTATGCTAAGGAGATTGTGTTTCAATCCTTTTACTAATAGTACATTTGAAATTGTAGTAGATCGTAGTTGGCTGACCTTACAGATCTCAACTACTCTACCTTTACCATTATCACTAAAGGTTACTGTTCTGCCAGATTTTATCTTCAACTCTATGAACAGCTCTATGAATACCTCCTTATTTCCTATCATATGCCTTGAGCAACCACTATTGATATGCCACGTGTTGCTCTTTGTAGTTCCCAAGCACACTTGTATGATAAATTTAAGTTTTAACTTTTGGTACCCATTGTCTTTTGGGCAAAATTGTTATATCTAAAGGAATTTGGGTTGCATTTAGTACATTTGCAACTATCTTTAGCACCCAAATCATAGTCTATTTAGGCTGAAATTTTCTATATTGTTGTTATCCACCTTTCTTCTTTGGTTTCATTCTTAATAAGGTGGAAGTCAATGTTTTTTTTTAGAGAATTATTTTTAGCTATAACTTGCTCAAGTGTGCTAATGGTATTGATGCTACTTTTGAGCTTGGAATTTTCTTCCTTGATTTTGGAGCATTTATGTATAACTTTTTTGACCTCCTTTCTATTCTTTTTCTACTTTTCTTTCAAAGTTATAAAATCTGAATATAATTCTTCTAGCATTTCTTCATGACTAGGAGTTTCAGAATCAGAATTTACCTGCTCTTCATAGATTTCCATAAAGCTAATTAATATATGGAGTTCATCATCAATGCTTTTGTCTAGAGAGAATTGGCTGATTTGAGCTTCATGTTTTTCTTCTTCCTCACTCTCACTTTCATTTATTATGTTTTCTAGCATTTCCCATGCTGCTAGCTTTCTTTTTCTTCTAAAATATTTTATTTTTGTTATTATTGTTGCTATTGTTCTTTCTATCAAAGTATGAGTTGTACCTCTTCTTTTGCTAATCATTTTGTCACTTGTGCAGTTTTGGGTAGTCAAACCTCATGTGTCCAAGTTTCCCACAATTGTAATAGGTGGGTGGTTCTTTCTTTTTATCATTTCCTCCAAAATTGTTTCTTGAATTGTTTACAAACTTTTTCTTCTTTAGTATGGATTTGAATCTTCTTGTAATCATTAACATTTCATCGTCTTCATCTCCAATTGTGGATGCATCAGTTTGGGATTCGTCATTCTCTGACTCAACTTTAAGAGCAATTACTTTCTTACCCTTTGGTTCTTCTGTATTTTTATGCTTCATTAACACCTCATGAGTCATAAGAGAACTCATGAGTTCTTCTAGACTCATTATGTCCAGATTCTTTGCTTTCTGGATTGCTGTCACTTTTGGCATCCATTGTTTTGACAAAGATCTTAGGATTTTTTCACCATTTTGGGCTTTGTATAGTTTTCTCCTAGATTTTTTAGCCCATTTGTTATCTTTTGAAACCTTCCAAACATGTTTGAGATTGATTCTGTCTCCTTCATGTTGAATACTTCATATTCCTACACAAGAAGATTTATCTTAGTTTCCCTTACTTACTTTGTGCCTTTGTGTGCAACCTCTAGTTTGTCCCAGATTTCCTATATTGTATCGCAAGAGGATATCTTATCAAATTTAGAGGATGTTAGAGCTCGATAAAGGCGGTTCTTTGCCTTAGCCTCTTTTTTAGCTGCTAGAATGTCCTCAATAGTGTATTTGTCTTTAGTGTTTAGGACAATCATTCCATCAAAAGATGGTTTTCCATAGCTGATAATCTGAGGTAATCAAGAAGTTTTTCATTTTCATCTTCTAGTATCCATAGTTTGTACTATCAAATAATGGAGATTTGCAAGTAGATTGACCTTCTGCAGAAGTGTTGTGGAAATAGATAACCATAGAGATCTCTTCATAAGTTATATGAATGAAATGGTAAGGTATAACTGGTGAAGCCTACTCTGATACCAATTGTTGGTCCCGTTCAAATGGTGACTCAAGACAGGGGGGTGAATTGAGTATTTAAAATTTTCAACTAGATAGTAATTGAAGTGCAAAACTAGAGAAAAGATTGATAACATAATGCACTTAGACAAGTATTTTCATAGTGGTTCAGCCCTTCAAGTTAGCCTTTTCTGCTAAACTCAAGTTCCACTAACACCTTCTTTGAATAGTAACCTTCTGATCAAACAAATACATCTGTTTGTTTCTAAGCTTACCAGCTAACTTATACAAATTCTCAGCAAGTATCCTTCTTGCTTTTACTACACAAAGGCAAGTCCTTGACTTGTAAAAATATTCAGAAATAAATGTGTACAATTATTATGTAATACTCTATGGTGTTCAAATTTGGAAGAAATTTTTCACATTATAGTAAAGTGAAGAATTGAGGTAATACACAATGTTTTATAAAGAAATTGCTATGTAAGACTGAATGAGTAATATGAACCCAAGTAATGATTTTGAGTAAAGTCACGTATATGACTTGAATGACCAATGTAGCATGATTATTATATATAATGCGATGAGTATGAGTATTGAATAAAAAATTTGAAATAATTTTGGAATTTTGAACTATGAAGTGAAAGGTTATGTGAAAAGAACTTAATAGGTGAATTTGAGTAAAAACATGTATTTGAGCTATACAATGGACCTAAACTAGTCATTATGTGTATTGTAATGTGTGTGAAATATTAGTTTGAGTTTTGGATGTAACTTGGAATGAAGTTACTTATGACAGACAATTCAGTTAAAATGAACTAAATATGTGATTTTTGATAATTGACCTCAAATGAGATGGAAAATAGCATGAACATATTTTGTTTCATGTATGTGATGTGTGGGGAATCTTGGTTTAAGATTTGGATGCATTTTAGAATAAAAATGGCATGTGAAGTCATTATCACAGAAAAATTTAGAGAAATTCGGTTAAAAACAACTAGATGAATGATTTTTTGTATGTGAAAGTTATGACAAAATTATTGTCACTATATTGGACAAAAATAGATTGTCGTGGCAAGGTTTTTCTCTGCCGTGGCAAGCCCCCAGAAAATATGTTTTTTGGCATCCAGTGAGAGCTTGCCGTGGCAAGGCTTTAGCTTGTCGCGATAAGATCATTTTTCTACCATGGCAAGCTCATTTTCTGCCTCAGCAAGGCCCCAAAAAATCAAGTTTTTGGTCTTCCAGCAAGACCTTATTGTAGCAAGACTTTTCCCTGGCTCGGCAAGGGTTCGATGATGTGTCAGAATATCCCAAAAAGTTAATTTTTTAAAGCTTGAAACCCATTCATTTTTCATTTTTCCATTATGTTCTTCTTCCCTAACGTAGTTCTCATGCCCCTAAAATCTGTTTAATCAATTTTCTTACTTGATTAGTTAGGAAACAACTTGATTTAGATGGGTAATCAAGTTGGCATGTTTCTCTGCTTGGGTTTCAATGTTTACACGATGAGTAGAGAAGGAAAATCTGATTTTCTTCGAATGGAAGATGCCAATGGGAGCTTTGAGTTTGGATTCTTGTTCATGGAAGGAAGACAAGCTTGAATATCATGGTAAGTCACTTTTCCCCATTCAAATTTCCAATTTTTGTATCGCTAGGGTTTTGAGGAATTTGTGAACGGTGGATTTTTGGGGAGAGATGTTGGGTTTTGTTGTTTAAATCATGGAGAATAAGATGTATGTATGCCTAATAAGGTTTGGAATGTATTTGAACATGATAAATCATGACTAGGCACAATTAGGGTTTTGGCACATTTATAAATCATGGAAAAATTAGGGCAAATGATAGATTTGGATGCAATAGACATGGGGAAATGATTAATATATGTATTATAATGTTTTAAGGCTAATTTGGGATCATTTGGATCAGTAAAATCATATTTTTGATTATAACATGATTAAGGGTTAAAGAGGGATTTGTTTATGGGCCATGAGAGCCATGTATAGATTATATTAAAGGCATAATTGAGGCCTAATTGAACTATTTTGAGATTAAATAAGTGTTAATTATGTGGTATGATGAGTATATATAGTTGCAAATGAAATTGATCTATGATGATAGAATGTTCTAATATGTTATATGTAAACGGAATCATGCCTATGTAGGACTATTGATGTGGACGGGAAGCTATGAAGCTTAAGAAATTATGGAAATTGAAGCATGATAAGGTAAGTAGGCACCCTTCCTTTGATTTGCTCTATTGTATGATTGGGGATGAATATCCCATTTGATTATATCTAGGTATCCCTTAGATTGGAATAATTGGAATTCAGTATAGGATATGGATACGTGATTATTGAGGATAGAGCATATACACTAATTTTGTTTAGAAATGGATCATGTATAGTATGCTATTGTGAATATGTTAAGGATTGTTAAATAAAATGGAAAGAATCATGTATTATGTCTTGATGTTAGGAATGATATAATATCTTTGGTTATGAACAAGTGACATTCTTGATTAATGATTACTATTTTGTATAGTAGTACTTGCCTACTTACTGAGTTGCCTGGACTCATCCCTTCTTATTTATATTTTTAGTTGACAAGCCACATGAAGATTCCTAGCCGAGGTTTGGGCTTGGTGAGCCAATATTGAAGACCATATTGTTATAATAGAATAATTTGTATTGGAAATTCATATCATTGTATATTTGTATTCAAAGATCTCAAGTGATGTATAATTATGTTAAATTGTCCCTGATATATATTGTAATGGAGTGGCATGTCATAATAGTATAAAAATGTGCATATTATGTATCTTGGAATAAGTTAGGTTATTGCTATCATGGTGTGATACAGATCTAGGCTGTGGGAATGTGGGTAAGTGTGTGTGTTTTAGAAATTATATTGTGGCTTTATTATATTTGATAAATAATTGTATAGGTTAAACCCTAATAATTTAGGGGATATGCTATCCATTTTCCTATAGAAACTAGTCAAGTTCTATAATGGGAGTCGAGCACCCCACCCTAAAATTGGGCAATTCAAGATAAAAAGATAGTGTAAAATGATAAATCGTGCCTCTGAATGTGGGGCGTGACAATGCCTCTAATAGGTTGATTTTATACAAAGTTGGAAAGCAATAAACACAAGTAATATAGTAATAAAAGTACTAGAATTCAATCTCCAGAAGTGGCTGAATGAATGGCTTTGAATACTTTTTTGAGTGAACTGCAGTGGAGTTGAAATCATGGAAGAAAAGCCTTAAAGACTTAGTAAAATACTTTTTTTTTGGTTTATCAGTGTGAAATCATTATCTTCTTTGATCTCACTTAACTTCTTTTATATTTGAGATCTCTGACTTTCTTTATTATGGTAGGTGAGAATCATTAAATGCTAAGAAAGGTTCAAATTTATAACCATTGTATTTTCAGCAATGTTTCGGAGGCTATGAATTAACTTTGAATCCTCCAATCTTCCAAGTGATATGAATTTTTTGCACAGCTCACACAAGTCACCGTTACTTTGGATGCAATGAAGAAGTGTTTTAGAGGCTCTGAAGTAGCCCGACGGGAACGACTCGCATTGGGATCATGGAGGCTAATTCCGAAGGAGTTCTTTGTCTCCGAAGCTATTGTTTTGTGACTCTGAAGGACTAAATCTGAACTCCCAAGGTTGTTGTTCATTGTCTTTGAAATTCCTTATCAACTCTGAAGAGCTTAATTTGCTCTGAAGCTTGTAATCTCATGACTCCAAAGTGCTTTAACTATCTCCGAAGACTTTGAGATTGTAACTCCGAAACAACTTGGATTGATTTTGAAGCAATTTACTTAACTCCCAAGTTCATAAGCCTATGACTTCGAAGTGCTTTAACTGTCTCCGAAGAGTTTGAGCTTACGACTCTAAAGTATGTTAACTAATTTTGAAGTACTATCATCTATCTCCGAAGTTCTTCAGTAGCTGCGAGATGTCTTTCTTGGCTCCAAAGTGTTTTTGCTAACTCTAAAACTTTAATTTTCTTCGTTTAGGTATATCTATAATTTTTATACTTATCTTACTTGAGCATTTACTTAATTTCTTCCTTTGATCATCATGAAGATTATTCTCAAGTTAAGTCTTAAGAATATTTTTACAAAATACTTGAGAATAAATTGTTAGTACCTTAATATTTCACTCATGTCTTTACTCATCATCAAAACATGGTTGGTTAAGAATGTTCATCATCAAAATCATGGTATTTTAAGAGTGTATGTTCAACACACATTATACATAATAATCATACTTCACTAGTCACTCAAGTCATATATATGACTTTACTCAAAATCACTACTTGTGTCCATTTCACTTAAGAACTACTAATGAGACCATTCTATTTCTACATTTTAGTTTCCAAAGCAATTTCTTTGCAAAACGCATATTTATCACCTTAGCTCCTTATTATATTGAAATGTGAAAAAAAATTTCATCATTTTTAGCACCCCAAGTGTTACAAACCTCCCTCCTTACAAAACGTTTCATCATTGAAACTTTAACTATCAGCTAACTCTTATTATTTCTCAAGTTTGCAACTTTATTTGTTCAAATTATTTTACAACTTGCAGATCCGTGCACCTATGATACACCGCACAAGTTGTGTCTTCTTGTCATATATCATGATCAACCACGTTATTACTCAACACAAGCATAACATGCATAACAATTCATTCCAATTATAGCGTGTATATCAATTCATTCAAAATACCCACAAATAGAGTTATTCAACAATACATCCACATGCCATTCAAATAATTGCATCCATAGAATCTATCACACAATATCCAAATTTGCTAATATAATATAGGGGAATCACACCATATCACTTTGCGACAAATTACATCAATCAAATCATCCGATATAAGTAGGAACAAAATTTCTGATGAAGCATTAAGATACAATTCATATCCAATTAATTCTATTCATATTCGAATCATTATCATCTCTATCTAATCACACCCATATCTGTATCTTCATTTTCCATCATTCATTATATTTAGCCTACTACCAACCAATACCACGCCCAGGAGGACCACAACCAAGTTGGCTCAGCCACAACCTAAGTGGTCTCACCCATGACCTAAGTGGACATAACCATAACCAAATGGCATTAGGCATCATCAAAGTGGACTCAACCACTAACCAAAGGAACTCAACTATCTTACAACTTCACTATGTTCCAGTCTATCCCTGCTATTCAGCTACAAATGTTGCAAAATCCATGATCACATGGTATTCCGTCTTCATTGCAACCCAGACATCACAAGTTCTCCACCACACCTACTAAATAAGCAGAGTCCAACACAATAAGCTGATCAAGCCTCTTTGCCTTCACTGATGGCATAATCAAACAAAACCCTATCATGGGTAAGATACCAAATATTCAAAGTAGCGATCCTAGCAGGCATACAAACCCAAATATACAATGATTATATTTTAGCAAGCATCCAAATCTTAATACATATCAATTCTATTTTAAGAGGCATCTAAATCCAAGCATGTACCTTAGACATGCATCCAAGCCCGAATCAAATAACCAAATGTTCAAACATTAATCAAATAACCAATTATTCAAGCCTCAACCAAATAACCAAATCAAAATACATACAAATGATATTCTAATAGACATCTAAATCCAAATTCACACTAATGATATTCAAATCCAAGCTCTACTACCTTAGTCTATAATATATTTCTAATCTAAGCATGTATCAAATTCTCATTCGCAATCCAAGCATGCCTCAAAGTCCCAATCATTATCAAAGCATGCCTCAAATTTTCCATGAAATTGCTAAACTCAAATTCACACTACCTTAAATCATTAACTCAAATAACCTAGATTCATAACAACATTCAATACATCTCACACGGGGCAAATACAAAATTTCATCAATTACATTAATAATCAAACAACTCAAGTCAATCATAGTGAAATAATAATCATGACACATAGGTTAATTCATTCAAATCAACATACTAACAAGGAAAGCTATTCGATCATACATAAGCATATCCTTCCTCACAATCAAAATCCATCAAGTAACCTCAAGTTCTAGATATACCATTCATTATAGAACTCTTTCAATTTTGAACTAAATACATATTTCAATAAACAAATATGTTGTTATAGCATACTATATCTAATCAAAGTAATCAAATAGCCAACAAAGTTCACACAACCAATTTAATCAAGGAATCCAATGATTCTATCACAAATAAATTTAAACAAACCAAACTATCAACCAAGGTAAAATTTAGTTTTCACACCTATTAATGAAATTTCATAGTTTCATAATTTCAAATTTCAATTACATTGTAACCTATCATTTATACATTCCAATATGATGCACACATAGGCACCACCACACTTCCTTGTGCTACTCTAATCATAACAATTATGCCACCTGCTAGAATTATTGTATATGATTTTGATGATAACAAAACTTGTATTAAAATAAGAAACATGTATGCTTAAATCTCTAAAGATCATATATATGATTATGAATTAATAAATATGAATTAACATAAACACATAACCATGAATGATCAATTACATAAGCATACATTTCTAACTTTATGGTGCGCACATAATAAACATTAATTAATCTTTACTGCATAAACTTGCTAAATCAATATCATGATGATAGTTACTTAAGCTTTCATATTATGCATTCAATGGAAATATATATTATCCTTGCTTTACAATGAAACAATCACATGAGGATAAAATATATTATGATTTTATGTATGAAAGCTAACAATGTAGCAAGTGTAGAAATGTTCAAGTGTAGGATAATAATCGTCTACAATAAATTGCCACAACTATCTGCTAAGTTCCAAAGGAGCTAAATTGATGAAAATCTTGGAAGAAGAAGAAGAAGAAGAAAGCTAAAGACAAGCAACAAGAAAGGTTGCAGTTGTTTAAAGGAAGCTTCCATGAATAAAAGCATGGGAGAAAAACATGGCTTTGAAGATGTGCTATAACAAGCTTGCATTTTTTGTCAATCTCAATAAGAAAATATCAATGGACAAATGCAAAATAAGAAGTTAATTAAGAAGACATGATTAGAGAGCTTAAATTATGTTTGAGAAACTTAGACCACTTATACTTGATCTGATCAAAGTCTATCCAAGATAAAGCACAAGGATGAAGAAGCAACTCAATAGCTTGGTAGACAAATGAAGATAGACAAAGAAGAAATTGCAGCCTAGACAACCAAACACAAAGTTAAAAAATTGGATTAGTCTAAGGATAAATTGGTAATATAAATATAGAAGAGAATGCAACTTCAGTTGAGTCAAGACAAACAAATCAATATTGAAGAGACAAGGAAGTTGCTAGAAGGAACCCCTTTTATTGCTTGAACTGTGCAGAAAAGCTAATGACCTTTGCCTCATCTTTGGATCAAAAGGTCATCTGTTACAACAGACAAAGTTTAGCTAAAGCAGAAGACAAAGTAAATGGTGCAATATGAGCATAGACGAAGCTAAACAGTCAAAGGGCTACTTGGATTGAAATGGGCTATAACAAATAAAGGCACAATTATCTACAACTTATGAAAGACAAATGTGACCTACAAAGTATTCTATCCAAGATAAAACAGAACACACTTCATCTATTGCTTACACCAGATGAATGTCACAATTCATCTATTCAAGCAAGTTAAAGTTAGCTTTGTTTAGCATCTTCAACAAATAACAAGGAACAAAAGAAGAAAATCACACTTCATCTGTTAGTGCAAGACTGAGCGAACTTCATCTATCACCTCCAACAGACGACGAAGAATGAAGGAAGCATATCTTACTTCATTTATTCATATTAAATAAAATGTTTGTCAATCGATCAACTCATCTTCTTCAGCACCATTCAAAGTTAGTCTATTATCTTTAACAAACAAAGCATATACACGAAGGATAGATTAACAAACAAATCTTTTGGAGGAATTTTGAAAGACAAGGAAGTGTTTGTCTATCAGTCAGTTTGACTTCATCTATGTTAAAGTTCATATGCTACTTAACTAAAAAAATCATTCTTATGAAAGTTCAATTGACAGACAAACCTTGGAACAATTCATCTACAACTTATGCTAGACAAATACAGATAGAGACCATGACTTATCAAAGGAAAATTGATTTATGTGACTAGGCATACAAATGGCATCCGCACTCGAGTCGTCATTTTGTAGACTTATATCAGTCAACATTTTTGGAAATAAGCAGGGCTACAAGACTTTCAAAGCTATGATGAGTTAAATGAGGAACACGTTTATCACGGCTCATCCTCTCTGAATGGCATTGCAGTAGCTCAAGACTAAATAGAAAGACCTAGACTTCAATGGTAGAAAACTCAAACGGTCTTATTCATTCAATGATGCTCTCGTCTCTGCATTGATTAGCTCCCATCTTCTCCAACGGTCGATAATATCAAGAAGCTACTTAAGAAGAGGGAAGGATGATTCGATGGTGGTGAAGGTACCCATTCGAATGAACTTAATTATATGCAAATCCTTCTACCCATGGCTATGAACTTAGTCATCTTATATCTTTTATGAGCTATAATCTGCTTATCTTCATGGTCATTTTATTTACATTTTGGGAAGACCTTTATGTATTGATAAAGGTGAAAAAGATCATATCTTCCCCCCTGTACTTAAATGTGCAATAGTTTTTGGTTAATTTGAAAACCAGAGAGTTTTTGGTAAACTCGTGAAAACCATGTTGTAATGAGTTATTGGTCATCTCTGGAAAACCATCAAGTTTGTTGGTGAGCTTTGAAACCAATGAGTTGGTAGTGAGCTCAAGAAAACTACCAAGTTTGCCTGTGATCTTTAAGACGAGTGAGTTTCCTGGTGAACTCGTAAAACCATGTTAGGTTTAGAAAAAATTCCATTTACAGACAAAATTTAATTGGTACCTCTGACTGCATGAGGAAATGCCTGGCCATGCCAAACTGATGGCAATGCAAAACAAAGGAGCTCATGCACCAACCCCAAAACCAAAGAGGTCATCATCACCTAGCCGACCCTGCCCATCGTCACCCCTGTCATCATCTCCGTTTGGATAATTCGGCAATTCTCAATCAACAGTAAGGAAACTGTGGTGGCAGCGTCGCTGATAGCGAGGAAGAAGGCTAAGTTAGCAGCCCTATCCTACATCTTCCAGCAATCGAAGGCAAAGAGATCCGATGCGGCAAAAGGTTGTCTAGCATCAGGGCATCGGTGGAGACATTATGGTCGGAGCGGATTAACCATCTAGTGGTTGGACGGCGATATCGCAGTAGCAATTTGAGACTAAAACCAATGGGTTTTTCCGCATTCGGTCAAATTTTTCAGCAACCAAAGAAGACAATTGGGTTATGCAAAATCAGCTCCAGTGTTAGAATAGCGACACCGAGTTTCTAACCGAAGCAGATTGACTGTCCGATGGTTGGATGGTGGCAGCGTATGAAGCAGCAACAGCGAGTCTTCTCCCACCTTGTCGAAAAAAAAAACAGAGGTAGACGGTGAGAAGTCATCAGGAGCAAGGAAGAGAGGTGATGACAACAGCTTCATTCTGTGTCTTCCAGTGGCCGGAGAAGGAGATCCGTTGACGGTGAATGAAGCAGCAGTAGCTTGCAATCGTCAGTAGCAGAGATGGCAACACACTAGGCTGATTCATTAGAGGCATAATGATCGGCAGTCATCGGTAGCAGCTAAAACTTCGCAAAAACAAGCATAAACTATAAGTTCGGAAGGATGAGCCTAGTTCAGGTTGGCATGAGATGCCACAGGAGGATGATGCTAAATAGAGGATGGTGATGACCTTGGGTGACATGTCGAGGAACTTGACCACATAGCCAATGTGCCATGCAGCTTGGGAGCAACTGATATGGCGTGTAGGTGCGGTATCTCGTCGAAGGCAAAGTATCAACATGAGATTGGTCGTTGAAGGATGACATGCCGTGTGGTCAGGCAAATTCTCATCCGCACAGCTAGCAAGCCACACTAACATTCTGCTATGGTGGAGCATAGACTAAACCCCTCAAAACTGCACAGACCATACCAAAATTGCACAAACGAAGCCTCTCAAGACCACGCAGATGGAGCGCCTTGGCAGCGCAACTGGGGCTCCACCAGCACAGATTAGAATAAGCCCGTGCCCCAGCAGTCCCCATGACTTTGGTGTTGCATAAGCAAAATCGCGTAGGTGAGGCACTGGAAGGGTGCATAGATGGAAACCAACTGTACAACCAGAGCTGTCCACATTTCTTTGGGGATTTGAATTCCCCTTGTCGACTAACTAGCCAGGCACCATGCTGTATAATTGAAGCATTATCTAAGGGGCTATGTCTAAATTCAATGGAATCCCCACTTAAAATTGAATATGCAATCAGAAATAGAATTCTCATGGGTAATGAGATGTTGCTAGAAAAGTGAGAAAGGCCAAATGGTGTTGGATGAATTTCGGCACCATGACCCATCAGTTTGACTTTTGGAAGCCAAGGCTTTAATAAAATGTTTTACAGGTGATGGTAATCATGAAATCATGTTAGTTGAAATAGCTTGACAGAAAAACTCCTAGAGAAATGAAATTGTTGTTGAAGATGTAAAGAGGCCATCATGTCTAAAATTTCCAGACCATCCACCTGAGATGGTGTGGACACTAATAGCTTGAGCACGCAAGATCATTTTCATGTTATGGTCATAATAGAAAATGTACAAAACAAAACACATGTATGACTTAAATTAATTGCACGGTACCTATATTGGACATCCATGTAATTAATTGAATTTTTGGTAATCCACACTAGTTAGAATATTTTAATTAAATTAATTAAAATATTTGGATTGGCCAATAGTTCAAGTGGAAAAATGTCCCCATGTTGAAGTTGGCATCCCAAGAATGCCCCTATATTGGAGTCAAAATTCCTAAAATGCCCAAATGGTGGAGCTGGAACATTTTCTTGGAATTCCCAAAATGCCCAAATGGTGAAGCTGGGCACATTTTTCAAGAGTTTTTAAAAATGCCCCCATGTTGTAGCTGGCATCCGAAGAATGCCCCTATGTTGGAACCGAAATTCCTAAAATGCCCAAATGGTGGAGTTGGGCACATTTTCTTAGAATTCCCAAACTACCCAAATGGTGAAGCTAGGCGCATTTTCCAAGAGTTCCCAAAAATGCCCCAATGTTGAAGCTGGCATCCTAAGAATGCCACTATGTTGGAGCATAAATTCCTAAAATGCCCAAATGGTGGAGCTGAGCACATTTTCTTGGAATTCCCAAATTGCCCAAATGGTGAAGCTGGGCACATTTTCTTGGAATTCCCAAATTGCCCAAATGGTGAAGCTGGGCACATTTTCAAAGAGTTCCCCAAAATACCCCCATGTTGAAGCTGGCATCCCAAGAATGCCCCTATGTTGGAGCCGAAATTCATAAACTACCCCAGAGGACTTCAAGCCTATAAATACTCTTTCCTCTTCTTGAGAAAAGAGGATTGGAAGAAGAATTCTTTTGGAGAGAGAACTTGGAGGAGGAGTTTGAGGAGTCTTCAAGAGGCAGGTGCCTCACTTGACACCGATGGCCTTTGGCCACTAGTAATCTCTCTAATGCCAAAGGGCACTCTACCATGGCCCTACTATGGTACACACATGGGTCCCACCTGTGTTGTGGTAATGGTGGGTCCCATATGGCCAATGGATAATAGGATAATATTGAATTAGATATTTTAAGCACATTATAACTTGTTTAAACCCTCATTAAACCATGTAATTGCCCCATAAATTAGAAAATTAATGACATTATTTTAAATTACATAAGAACTATCATTAGTGCTAATCACTATCATTAGTGCTAATCATGATTAGGCTTAATTAACTCAAAGTGTAATTAGGCTGAATTCATGCAACCTAGATCTTCGATCTCTCATAGTATAAACGGTAGAGATCGCTTGCTTGCAGTTTTTCTTGGGATATTAGAAAACATCATTCATCCACTCATTCCAAAGCATAAGTCTAGGACCGAGTCATTGGGTCATGACTCACTCAGTCAAACCTTAGCAAACACCGCTTATCGACTTATCCCAAAGCTTAAGTCTAGGACCGAGTCACTGAGTCATGACTCATCGAGTCATTGAGTCATGACTCACTGAGTCAAACCTTAGCATATACCATTCATCAAAACAGTCAAATCCAGTCATTCAGGTCCCACTCTTCCTAAGCTTCTCATGGGTAATTGAGAAAACTGAGCCAAATCTAGTCATCCTGGTCACACTCTTCCTAAGCTTCTCATGTAATTGAGATAGCTGAGCCAAATCTAGTCATCCTGGTCCCACTCTTCCTAAGTTTCTCATGGGTAATTGAGAGAGTGGAGCCAAATCCAATGATCCAGGTCCCACTTTTCCTAAGCTTCTCATGGGTAATTGAGAGAGCCGAGCCAAATCTAATCATCCTGGTCCCACTTTTCCTAAGCTTCTCATGGGCAATTGAGAGAGCCGAGCCAAACCCAGTTAACCTGGCCCACTTTCCCTAAGCTTCTCATGGGCAATGAGAGAAAGCTTAACCAAACCTAGGTCATCTGTTTTCTTCTGATCTCTTTTAGGTCTAAATGCAATAGAGAACATCGAGTCCTAAGTCCTTCTGGGATATGCTAGTCTGGTTACAAAACATCTACTGTCTCGATGGTTTCTTACAATCTAAACAACAGAAATCACTCAGTCTTGATGCCACCGAGACAAACTAATCGGATCAAAATACTCATTTTCTAAGTTGACCCAGTGTTTAGCAACCCAGTCTAGAATCATATCATCTTATCCACCCCATTGACATGAGGCGATCTCTTAAATATCAAGTTATCGCAATGTGCTCGGCGATCCCAAAGACAGCACATGTCTATTTTGAGAGAGAGTGTGTTTTATTTTTAGATTTCTAAGATGCATTATACTTTTCCTTTCAATCAAGGGTTTTCTCCCATTGCGGAGATGTAATTAGGACCACTTGTGGTCTGGGATGTGAACATATAATTTTTTTTTTATGTACACAGCAAGTGTAATCTATTGAGGATAATTAATAAAAGTGAAAATTGTTTGATTCATTTCAAAAATGATAAATCTTGTAATGTTGTTCCATTTTTTATTTTCTCCTATTTTTATACTTGTTACAAAAATGGTGAACCCGACGTGAAGCATCCCACCCTTCATCTTTAAGGAAAAGCAACACTTGTGTATCTTAGAGACTTTATTCTTCCTTGAAATTGACTAAGCTCTTTTGTTGCTCTTTGCAGATCTTCAGTCATTTCTATAAATTATTCTTATTCTTCTCTCAAGATCAATCTTGATGGCAAGCTCACTAACTTTTGGATTTCTACCAGGCAGCGGCTTCACCGTCAACACCTCGCATGACTTTGACAAGAGTGTTCCCCACTCCTTCGGTATGGTGCCGACTGGCTCGGCACCTGCCATCTATAAGAGGGATGTGACTTTGATTTTCCCCTCGCCTGGAGCTACGTCAGCAACTTCCAGAGTAATTCCAATAACATTGGAGGCTCCCCTAGCAGCTCCAAAAGTGACTTCTACTGACTCAACTTCCAACAATGAGGTTGAAAAGAAGCACAAGAAAAATGGAAGGCAGAGGAGAAAAACCATTTCCCCTCATGCTCCTAGGATTGTAGGAGATGATTTTGTCTGCAATACCATCCTAACTTCCTAAAGACTGGGAGTACTCAGGTCTTTATTCTAATAAAGCAGAAGAAGGTTGTAGCTGTTGACCTCACCAATGCAATCAAGGGTCACCAATGCAATCAAGGGAAGACAGACATGAGCTCCCTTCAATCCCAAACCTACTGGGCCCTTTGGAAGGAATGATCAGAGCAAAGTTTTCAAGGGTTATATTCAACCTGCTAATGGAACTGCAAGATGGAAGAAAGGAAAGCACAAGAAGAGGTCAAACCGTAGGTTGACCATTCAAGAAAAGAAAGAAGGATAGAAGTTGCCTTCCGAGAACCACACCGCCATAGTAAGAAGACCGTCTCCATCCTAGGATAAATACTGGGAAAGTAATATGTTCTCTGCTTTAGCCAATCTCTCTTTCTCTCAGAAAAGAGAGATTGACAGAACAGGCACCTTACAAATGCCAAGGAAGGCATTGAAGGTAGAAAAGAGACAAAGAAGGGCTGATTCTGGTAGCCCAAGGAAAAGGGACCAAAAAAAGAGGAAAGTGCAGCCTATTAGTGTCTGCACAACTTCAGCGGTTAAGAGAGGCATATGCACAATAGAATGCTGGCCAAACCTCCAATCTTAGCCAACTATCTAATGCTACACATCCTCTCAACCTTCCCTCCATGGGAACGGTTATGCCACCGGGACTGTTCGTCTTTAACCTGCTAAGAGGAGATCCCTTAGGATCGGATGTCTCACCCCTCGCCTCTCCCGTTGCTTCACCTTGGCAGTCGCCCAATATTAATTTTCATACATAGCCATTTGGTGCGAACATTCCACCACAACCATTCAATGCAAATGTGCATTCACAACCATATTAGATGAACCCAGATCCCATGACACACTTTAATTAGATGATGAATGATTGGATGATCCATTGGCAAATAAACCTACCTTCTCAAGTGCCAAACATTTATCATTGGCCGTATCTGCTGGAGATTGAGAGTGAGCCCTTCCCACCAGGCTTCCAGATGGTAGACTTTCATACATTTGATAGAATGGATGATCCCCAGCATCATCTCGCCCTCTTCAATCTCAAGATGGGAAACTATGTTGTCTATCACAATCTCTACTTAAGATTATTTGGCTCATCACTCAAGGGACCGGCATTCTCGTGGTATTTGACACTTCCAACAGGGTCAGTCAAGACCCAGAATGACATGCAGAACCTATTTCTGTCAAGGTTCTTTGTGACTAAAAAAGATGTGACATTACTCGACCTCTCCCTTATAAGGCAAAGGGATGATGAATCGATAGAGGAATTCATCTCTTGCTAGTAGAAAGAAGCTAGCAAATGTGAGGCAACCTTAACAGAAGAACAAAGAGTCCACCTATGCCGCAATGGCATTAAGGTTGACCTCACAATCCTGGTAAATGAGCAGATTGCCACTTTTCAAGAGTTGGCCAATGAGGCAAGCCGAAAGGAATGCCTCCTTTCCCTCTCTGGAAAAAGCAAAGCTTAGGATGACAAGCAAAAGTAAAATACTTTCCGGTCCAAAAAGAAAGAATATGAAAAAAGTAAACAGAACACTTCTATCAACATCATTGAGACCAAAACTAGTGGTAATGATAGACAATCAAAGAAAAGAGAGATTCCAAAGCAAAAATATCAGTACTCTAATGAAGAAGTGGTACCAATCCTATTGGGGCTCATTCAATCAAGCAATATAAGGCTACCAGAACCCCTATTCCTAGCAGAGGTGGATAACGTGAACCACCCCCTATATTGTCATTACCATCGGGGTATCAATCACTTAACAGTTAAATGCAAAGAAGTGAGGAAAATTATTAACCATTGCATAAAGAGTGGAATAATTACACCAAAGAAGGATGCACAGGCAACATCCAATAACATATCAGTGAAAGAAATTCTTGATTTAGCAATGCTGGAACAGGAATCCGAACATCGGTTCTGGAAAGCCTTTAGCCAAGAGGTGTAGAAGAAAGTCATGACTGATGATGAAGGTTGGGATCTTATTTGCCTAGAAGACATCCCAGAAGTCCCATTGGTAATGTGTAAGGGTGAAATCGTCAGACTAAACATGCAAAGCAGAAAGAAATAAAAGAGCTTTTGAAGGACTTATTCCCATATCCTAAAAGGATACACCGTTGGCCGTCATGGTTCTAGTCGTACATCATTGGAGATTACCTCCAACCTTAGAGGCTTAAACCCTTCTATAAGAATATGGTGGGGAAAAAGAAGGAAAGAGCCTGCCTTGATCAAGCGTGTCTAGAGCTCTATGCTTGGGAGCCATCGCGGTCATTTTCGTCAGTTGCAGACGAAGTATGGATGACATTTTGGGATAATTTGCCAGACTTGGAAACTGGGGATGACCCAAGCTTTGATGAGGATAATCCATTTGCATATCCACTAATGACGTCTTGTTATCACATTGCCGAAGGAGAAGCCTCCACTAGCCAGCTAAATAAGAAGCGAGAATGCTCTCGTAGAAGGCGCAACCGCCAAATAGAGCACTGACTCCAAGGTTTCGCTGCATTCAATGTTAGTGATTTGCCAGTCACACACCTCCTCCACTATGCTGATGAGTGCTATAAAGAAAATCTAGACCTCGCAAAGATGCATAAAAATTTTCAAAGCTCACTCTCCTCGATAGTGAAGAAGAACTGCTTCCAAACTCAGGCAGTTCAGGGTGCCAAAGATTGGGTCCCCTTACAAGATATGTTCCTGCTACGCTTCCTTTCCAAAAGAAAGGAAGGAATCAGGAAGTCTCTTATCAAATGGAATCAACATTATGGCGAGAACAAGGCTAATTATGTTCACAAATGGAGCGACGCTGCTTGGAGTGATCCACAATTGCTTGATCGCCTAGAGGTAGAAGAAATCCATCTTTGCCTGGCAAAAAGGGCCTATTTCCACCATCGAGTGCCATCTAACTTCATAGAGGCATTTGATCAAGATGATAAGAAGAAAATGAGAGCAATGAATGACCAACCAAAGGAACAAGTGTTCATCAAATTGCACAT
Source organism: Pouteria campechiana (assembly GCA_036873735.1). Classification (NCBI taxonomy): domain Eukaryota; kingdom Viridiplantae; phylum Streptophyta; class Magnoliopsida; order Ericales; family Sapotaceae; genus Pouteria; species Pouteria campechiana. The sequence continues at coordinate 19,814 of JAYJMB010051490.1, forward strand.
TACAAGGGTCCTTGAATACTTGCACTACATGAGGGCCCCTATTTTCATAGCCATTCTAGAAACTAAACAAATTTGTTAATTAGGATGGCCCATGATGAAGTTATTCAAAGAAAGCTGTAAGGCCGTAATTAGACATTTATTCCAGTATCAAGCCCTAGTGCGAATGATGTAGCAAAGAGAGGTATATGCAACCAGGAACTTTCCATTTTCATTGGCTGGTAATAGCAATGCCCTAAAGTGGATCGTAACATTGCCAACCAAATCGTTCAGATCTTGGGAGGCGTTATCTGAAGCATTTGTACATAGATTCCATGACTACACCTCTCAGTTCTCTAAAGCACAAGTGCGAGGAATTCACTCTCTTGAAGCGGAACATCTCTATGATTTCGCCTTGAGATGATGCAATGTTCGCCTTTATTGCCCCTTATTGTGAGAAGAAAGACACATAATATGGGAATGCATTATTGAATTGGGAAAGGCCTTTCCATTACCCAAAGAAATACCTACTTCATTTCCCGGACTGCTCTAGCTACTGATCCAAGTATCATCAGAACCTATGGAGGTATCTTACAACATGACCAACGCCATGCCAAATGAAGAGAATGCTCCACAGGAAGCATCTAAGTCACCAAAAACAATGGTCGTATTGCAATTCGAGAAGACCACAACTTAGGATAAAGGAAAGGCACCAATGCAAGAAGAGCCAGTGCCTTGAATTCCTTGTCCCCCTGTTGAAGAAAGGGAAGCTCCAGAACTAACAATTAAGCCAGATTATGATGTTATTGCTCACTTGCATAGAGTTTTGGCAAGATTGAGCATATACGATGCACTTTAGCTCTTTAAAGATGATAACCAGACCATTACTTTCATAGATGATGACTTATTACTGGAAATACAGAGCATAATCGTCCATTGTTTGTAAGTAGCGATTTATTGGGAGAGAGGATTTACCACATTATGTTAGATCTAGGATCTGTGGTGAATATTCTCCCACTCAAATTGCTGAAGCGTATTAGGATGTGCCCATCCGTTCTCAAAAGTATCACTCTTGTGATTCAAGGCTTTGACCAAGAGGGTCAGAGGACTATGGGGACTATCACCTTAAGTCTTGATATTCAAGAATTCCTCACAAAAGTCAATTGGCACGTCATTGATGCACCAATGTCCTCCAATCTATTGCTCGGGAGGCCATGGTTGCATCGATACCAAGTTGTGGCATCCACGGTGCACCAATGCTTTAAGTTCTACCAGGATGGCATAATGAGGTGCATCTCGGCTGATGTACGACCATTCATGATTTCAGAGGCATTCTTCTCAGAAGCCCAATATTATAGGCTAGCATTGAATGAAATAAAGCAACCGAAAGAATTGGCCAAACTGACCATAGACAGAAGGTAGCAACCATTTACTACTAAAAGCCAAGGGTTAACATCACAAAGACCCTCACCACAGGCTGTACCTCCACAGGCGGTCCCGTCCCCAGTAATTCTGCCACAAATGGATTCATGCTTCGAAATTGCAATAGACATTTTATAAGAAGATAAGTTAAAACTTATGAAAGTGCTAGAAGTTCTCCAAATAGATGACGATGATGTAGAAAAATATCGGTTCAGCATCCACAACCGTTGTAGCACTAGATCACTCCTGCTCCATGATCAACTCCGCCAATTCAAAATATATTCAACTAGAGGCCAGTTGCAAATTTCTCAACTCCATAATCTTTTGCCTTTCAGACTGGGATGTCAATGCCAGGATTGCTTGGAAGAGGATGCAGGGGATGATCAACCAGGCCATCAATAGACAGGGGGCAAGCCATACCTCCACTAGTTGGATTTTATGAGAATCAAGTCGCCAACTCTTTGCGAGCTTATATGTCGCAACATCCAGCGCAAGTCAAAAACACTCGGTTCTAGATCAATACCCCAGGCTCAAAGAGGACTACAACTACTCCAACATTGTCATATTTAGTGTCAAGCTACTCTCAAAGCCAACACAATCCTTGCATTTTGAGATCAACATCGGGAGCACTAGTCAAGCAAAGCAAGAGACATCCTCCAATCTTAGCTCCAAAAGCAGTAAATGGGAGATCAAAGGAGAAAAATTATAGTCCATGTTGGTCAAATACAATTGGCCACTGACTCGATTGGCCGAGTCAGAAATCATTTAGGGTAAAGAACCTGAACCACAATCCCAAGCAGAAAGAGGAAGATTAGTGTTTAAAGAGATGAGTTTGCCCTATGGACAATGTTGTACTTCTAATCTTCTAACTAAGAAATTCCTATTTGCTAAAAATTTTTAGAAATTCAGCAAAGGATGCAGAAGGATGATCGACCTCCTCGGTCTTTATCCTAATGGACCTTATATATTGGTAACCGGTTTGCTAATCCCTGTTTTGATCAAAGGAAAATTAAAAGGTCTCCAATATCCAGGGGATCAGACAGGCCTTGGTGCCGACGATGATATTGACATGGACAGTGATGAGGAGTACACCTCGGATTGCTTCTGTGTGAGTATCAGGTTGACTATCGATCCCATTATATGGGATTGCCATTCAACTCCTACTGAGTTCAAGACGTCAAAAACGTCATCTGGCCCAACAATAATTGCACATTGTTACATGGTTTCCTTCTCTCACCATGCATCCATAGAAGAGGAAGGATCTAAGTTCGATGGCAAAGAATCACAAAGACACTTGGAGGGACTTGGGGATACAGACAACAAAGAAGTCATTGATGACCCATCAATTCCTAAATTAGAGTCAAGAATGGCAAGTTCGACTCATCAGTCTAATCATGAGCCAGACCCTAACCATTTAGAAGAAGAAGATGATGATGACTCTGATTCTTCCTTAGAAGAAATAACCTGTGGTGCAGCTCCGTTGGGGTTAGAAGATGGTGGACAATCAACAATCGATGAGCTTGAAGAGTTCAATCTGGGCACGGACGAAGACAAGCAACCTACCTTCATCGCCAAATCTCTGCCGAAACATGAAAAACAATTGCTGATGAGTCTCCCTAGGGAATTCAAAGATGTCTTTGCATGGACATACTCTAAAATGCCTGGCTTAGATCCAGATTTGCCATGCATTCTTTACATATCTCTCCAAGCAAATGGTCAATAAAGCAATGCCGAGAAAGTTTAGACCTGAATTGGAGCAACAGATCATTAATGAGATCGATAAATTTTTGGAAGCCAACTTCATCCGAGAAATCAAGTTCCCAAGATGGCTCTCCAGTGTTGTACCAGTGAAGAAAAAGAACGGGCAAATACAAGTTTGCATTGATTTTTGCAATCTCAATGAAGCTTGTCCAAATAATGAGTTCCCGTTGCTACATACAGAACTCCTTATCAACAGCACACTACTTTATGACACATTCTCGTTCATGGATGGTTACTTTGGTTATAACCAGATCAAGATGTCGCCAGCAGATGAGGCTTCCACTGCATTTTGCACTCTAATAAGTGTCTTTTGCTACAAAGTTATGCCATTTGGATTAAAGAATGCAGGAGTGACTTACCAAAGAGCTATACAAGTTATTTTTCATGACATACTTCATAAACATGCTGAATGCTATGTTGATAACTTGGTGGTAAGATCCAATGGCTACGATCAGCACTGTCTGGATCTATGCACCATCTTTGTATGGCTAAGAAAAACAAGCTACACATGAACCCACTCAAATGCACATTCGGAGTTGGGTCAGGTAAGTTCTTGGGATTTATCATCCGTCATCAAGGAATCAAGGTAGACTGACAAAAAGCAGAGGCCATCAAGAACATGACTCCCCCAAGGAACATAGATGACCTAAGAAGCTTGCAAGTAAAGCTATCTTATATCAGAAGGTTTGTGGCCAACTTAGCAGGAAGATGTTAGCCATTTCATCGTCTACTAAAGAAGGATGTAGACTTTGTTTGGGACAAAACTTGCCAAAAAGCCTACCATCAAAGCATTACTCCATAATCTACTGGTTTTGACCACACCAGCCAAGGGTAAACCACTCATCTTATACATCTCCACGAGCGAGCAATTGCTGGGGGCATTGCTCACACAAGAAAATCAAGATAGAAAAGAGCAAGCATTGTATTACCTTAGCCATCAGTTGATCAATGCAGAATGCAATTATTCTTTGATCGAAAAGACATGACTTGCCTTAGTATTCGCAGCCCAAAAGTTAAGGCTTTATTTCCGTACTCATGAGATCCGATTAATTTCTATAGCGGATCCACTCAAGTTCTTGATCACTCGTCCCATGTTATCGGGATGGTTGGCCAAGTGGTCACTACTGCTATCAGAATTTGACATCACCTTTATCCCTCAAAAAGCAGTGAAAGGACAAGTTCTAGCTGACTTCTTGGTAGCTCATCCAGTCGATGAAGAGGTCATGGTATAAGAAGATTTACCAAAGGAAGAAGTGTTCATTACATAAGTCAATACTCACTGGAAGATGTACTTCGATGGTGCTGCCAAAGTTGTGGCGCTGGCATTGGAATCATCTTCATCTTACCCCAGAAAGATTTTCTTCCATATTCTTTCTACTTAGGAAAGAATTACACCAACAATGAATTAGAGAATGAGGCATTAGCCTTAGGACTTCATATTGCCCTCAACTTTGGGATCACAAAATTAGACATCTTTTGGCAATTAAGAACTAGTGGTTTGATAATTAACCACTGAATACAAAGTTCACCATCCTAGTTTGTGCCAGTATTATGATATTACGCAAGGGCTATTGGATCAACTTTTTCAAGTTAGCATTGGGCATATTCCGATGACTGAAAATACCATTGCCGATGACCTGGCAAATTTGGTAACCGCTCTAGTCGTTGCCAGAGGCCAAGCAATCATTGTCAAAGTTAAGCAATGAAGCTGCATTCCTGACTCATATGATGGAGAGACCACTAAGCAAGTAGAATGCACAGCCTGTATAGAACTGATGGCAGATGATTGGTGAACCCCGTACATCATTTACCTATAATACAGGATTCTCTTGGAGAACTCGCAAGACATGTTAGCTCTAAGAAAAAGAGCTACTCGATATGTGTATTTCAATAATACACTGAATCGTCAGGCATATGATGGACTTTGGCTCCGTTGTCTTAACGAGGAAGAGATCAAATATGCACTCATGCAAGCACATTATAGCAAATGTGGCGGGCATCCGTCTGGTCAAAGATTACACAGACAGATCAAATGCTTGGGATATTACTGGCCTACTATGGTCTCAGACTCATTGCAATTTGCTAAATCATGTCTTCACTATCAGCTCTATGGGGATATCTGGCACATACCACCTTTAGAATTGGTACCCGCAAACATTCCTTGGCATTTGCATGGTGGAGATTTGATATCATTGGTATAATCAATCCCCCATTTTTGAATACACATGCCTATATCCTGGCTGCAACCAACTACTTCTCCAAATGGGCAGAAGCTGACTCATATAAGAGGGTCAGAGCCAAAGAAGTAATTGAATTTATTAAATTCAAGATTTTGTATCGATATGGTAATCCATGCCAAATTATGTCGGATAATGGCACTCCATTCAAGAACGAGAAAATGGAGAAGTTTTGTCAAAAGCAAGGCATCAAACATGTATTCTCTACATCACATCATCCACAAGGAAATGGCCAAGCAGAAGTGTTTAATAAGGCAATCCTAAAGATCTTGAGAAGAATGACAAATAAGAATAAGCAACAATTGCATCTCAAATTACTAGAGGTGCTTTGGGCTTATCGTACCACTCATCGGACAACAACCAATGCAACTCCTTAATCTTTGGTGCTTGGGGCAGAGGTGGTCTTATCCTTGGAAATGCAGTTGCCATCACTTAGAGTTGCAACACATTTGAGGCTGACAACTGACCAACAAGCCAAGTTGCGGTTTGAAGAGCTCGACGCTCTAGACGAAAAGGGGTTCCGAGCCAAACAAAGAATTGAGTTATACTAAGCCTGCATGGCTGAGGCATATAACCAATTGGTTAAACACCAAGCTTACTGCTCGGGTGATTTAGTTCTCAAAATAAGGACTGAAATAATGGCGGGTGGTAAATTAATTGGCAAATTTGAACCCAAGTGGGAAGGCCCTTATGTTGTGCAATAGGCTTATGCCAATGGTTCATATCGGATTGTAAATAGTAATGTATAGGAGAATTACCCATCAGTGGGCATTTCCTAAAGCGTTACTATGCATGAGCCGGGAAGGAGCAGATGGGGGCATTTGCTCCTCCTTCCCTATTCCCTGCACGCGTTTCTCAAGCAATTCAATTCACGTGCAAAAGTGGAATTGCCAAAAAATAGGAAAAGAAAACATGTTAAGAAACTAGGTGTTGTGAGAAAAAGATGCCGAAACTACACATTCATTAGCATATAAGATTCTCGTACATAGAAGAAATTTACAAGTGAGTTAAGGCGTTTAAAATAGACTCCTTCAAAAGGCTGAACTACTTCTCCACTGTCTTCAAGGCTTGAGCAACTTCCGGGTTCACAATTGGAGATGACTTTAACTCTTTTAAAGTCTCCTCAATTATCATCATTTCTTGTTGGGAAGAAGTCACTTCTTCCTCCAAGTGCCTGATGATCTCTAAATCTTCAGCTTCATCTTTCTCCTTAAAAGCAACAAGAGATTCTTGAGAGGATAAATGATGGCTCAACTAGTGAAACTCTTGACAAAGGACTTCAAGGTGATCTCTACTTCCTCTAACATCTTCTCTCAAAGAGGTCAACTCTGCTTGAAGAGATGAAAGATGCTCTGAAGCCATGTGCATGACTGACGATTTCTCACCGATCTTAGCTAGTAAATCTTCAAGTTCAACTTCCTTGGTAGCAATGGCTTCAGTGGGAAATTCACCTGTTCCCACGCCTATTGAAAAGACTTGAGTTGCTTGAAGATGGCTGACAAACAAGAAATTTCACTACCCAGCCTTTCTAAACCTTCATCACGGAATAGAAAATGATCTTTTAAACTCTCAATGGCATTAGGCGAAAAGGCTCTCTGTAGTGTTCTAGCAAAATCCAAGCAAAACAACTGGGCTTCATCTTCTAAGTTCTCCTATTTGTTTTATCTTTCTACATTTTACTGTTCTATTATTTATCTTACGCCACATCATACATAAGCACAAAAAGAGGGAAATGATCCAACGAGGGTTAAGTAATGAATTTTTATTTACCCAATTTACCCCTCCCCTCTTGGGTTAAGTCATCCTATGGGCATCTTACACTAAAAACTATACCTATACATTTCACTTTACAATTGTCATGTGTATGTCCTTTATTCCCTTCCTCACGCCTTCAAGTTACTCATAAACTTGTATTATTTTCTCATTTGGCATGTCATTGCTTATTTTCTTCCACTAACTATTTCCATCATGATTATAGTCTTAGTGCTCTCACACAGATGAGCAGGACATATTGACTAGGCTCTGATACAATCTATAAAGTCCCACACCCCCACCCTATGCATTTTGGCCATCCTATAGATTGTTCTTTAGTGGGGCCTGTTGGGCATGGGAAAAATCAAATGCGTCAGCCAGTTGTAACCGAGCAGCCACCCGACCATGGCGCACAGCCGCCCAAACGGCCAACTCTGACCAGCGATGGCCCGTCATGCATGACCACCAGCGACACGGCCAGCGGGCGATGTCGACGCATGAAGCAAGCAGCGACGCAGAACTGGTCAACTGGCGACGCTAGCGGACAGCGTCGGCACCGTCACGACGGCGGGTGAACTCGGCAGGACACACCCTGTTCGCGCCTACCGCGAAACAGGGTGTCCGACTCATTGCTGACAACCTCGTCGGCGGTGAGCGGGTCTTGCCGGCAACAGACCCGACGATGATGCACCCCTCCAGCGTCGATGGCGTGGTGGCGGGCGGCCGGCAGCAGCGACACGGACAGCGAACGTCCGTAAAATGCCACTCGTTTTCTGCCGGCGAGTCGGCCTCGCGATGCGGGAGGGGACCTCAAAAACGTCAACCCAACGTGGGGACCCCGATGAACGGGTCTGATCAGCCGTCCAACCATCAGCCGGCGAGATCGCATGGCCGTTTGGTGGCCAGCAAAATTCGACCCGTCCAACGACGGCAGGCCAGCTCCGGCCACCAAAACGGAGAAACGGTGTGGTAAAATCGTTTCCGGCCACTTGGCCGGATCTGATTGGCCCGCCGGTCAGCCAAAACCGGCGGCGGGAGCCGGCAGCGGTGCGGACGTTGTAACATGGGCATGCGTCGGCTGCCCTGTTTTGTGGCAGTCACAAACAGGGCATCCGACCACACGCGTCCGACCACCAGCCGGCGAGCAACGGAAGTCGACGGCGACGTAGTGGGCAGCAGCACCTCGACGGCCGACCAGCGATGGCGTCGCAGCAGGTGACGCGTCTCGCTACCAACGGTGACAGCGACGTCTGACCATGGCGCACGGCAACCCAAAAGGCCAGCTCCGACCAGCGACAACCCCCCACGCATGACCAGCAGTGACCGACAGCGATGGCACGACGCTGTCGCTGGCACGTCGTGGACGACGAGCGACCCGGCGGACAGCAGCGTCCTACTACCAACCGGCAGCAGCGTGAACAGAAAAATAGCCAGGGCGTCGCCACTCATTTCCGGCCGGTGAGTCGGCCTCGCGATGCGGGAGGGGACCTCAAAAACGTCAACCCGATGCGGGGACCCCAATGAACAGGTCTGATCAGCCGTCCGACCATTAGCCGGCGAGATCACACGGCCGTTTGGTGGCCAGCAAAAATCGACCCGTCCGGCGATGGCAGGCTAGATCCGGCCGCCAAAACGGAGAAACGGTGTGGTAAAATCTTTTCCGGCCACTTGGCCGGATCTGATTGGTACTCCGGTCAGCCAAAACCGACGGCGGGAGGCAGTAGCGGCGACAGCGTCGTTACATGGGCATTTGACTGTGGAGAAACGACGACGCGGCAAGTAGCGCACCTCACCGCCGGCGGGGACAGCGACGACAAAGCCTGTCCGACGGAAGAAGCCAACGGCGGCGGCGAGCGGCAGCAGCGAGCGGCAGGACGAGTAGGCCGGCGACACCAACACGCTGGCACGTCACGATGGCAACAACACGTTGCATGGCAGCAGAGTCGCGCACCTACCTGCCGGTTCCGGCGGGCACCGTGCGTCGGAGGGGCGCCGTGCACTCGCTGACATGGCAGACCGTAGGCTCACCCC
>JAYJMB010051501.1:0-28990 GCA_036873735.1 Pouteria campechiana
CTTACTCACACTACTACAGAAAATTAGATTGGAGCAAGGTTCTAAATTTGGTGTGCCCACGACAGCACCACCAGTGAGATTGAAAAAAAAAAGAGAAAGAAAAAGAAGAAAATATCAAAATTTCAAGGGAAGGGGTCTATTTATACATCATATATTCAAAGGTGGAAGATGCTGAATGAAACAAGTGATTTTACATGTCTTATATATTTGAGCTTGAATTGATTTATTTGTGTTTCACTATATTCAATGGCTTTTTAGCTACATTTCCAAATACTTCTCACCTTGATCCTAAACCCAGTTACAACCTATGAAAAGTCCTTATGATTCATGATATACAAGTGGTCTCAATGGTGGAGAATGAGAAAATAAGCAAGCTTATGGTAGATCATTTCCATTGGAATAAATTTGAGTGAAACATATACCCTTTGAATACATAAGAGTAGAGTGTTTATTTTCATGAGGGTCTACATATTTAGTTTATTCCATAATCAAGAGAATATGCTTACTAAGTAATTATAAGTTCAGAATGCTTATTCATGATATGTTATGAGTTTTGAAGAGTTTGGTTGTTCTTTATTGATGACACTACACCCTTGATATTTCTTTTTGGGAGAGTGAATTTGAGTTTTGCCTGAGGATGAGCGAAAGTTAAGTGTGAAATTCGATGAGAACATAAAATATCATGTTTTATTCCCTTAATATTTAGTCTTTTATACTTATTTGGTTCCTGAATATACTCATTATTCTTATATTTTGATTTAGGAGACAAAATGGAGTAGTTAAGTGCAAAAAGAAGCTAATTAGATGATTTTTGACTGCTTCAGCATCACTTTATAATCTGAGCATCACTTCAAGGCCATTTTTGGTACATATGAAGACAAATTGAGCAAAATTGTTAAACATAGAAGTTAAATTTTCAAAAAATTAAGAATCATAGGATTTGAAGATCAAACATAGAATTTATGGCCAAAACACTGTAATTGTCTTAGACTTTAGATTTGCTAAATATGACAAAGGCATCATTTGTATTCAATTTTGGAAAATGATGGCAGATGCTTTGGAAAATGTGTTAAAAAAAAAGTTCTAGCCCTTGACATTATCTTTTCAATGCATCAAGAATTAAATAATTATGATATCATATGAGAAAGTTATGGCTAAAATACCAAATATTATTTGTGGTGAACAATATTGTGAGTATTAAGTGGACAGTGATTTGGGCACCATGGTGCCCATACAAGTGTGAAAGTGACCTATTTTAAGCATTTTTTGATTATTTTTGCACAATAAAAACTTGAAAAACCTTATGGAGACACAAAATAGCCTTAAATTAGGTTATTTAAAGAGGCAAAAATGTAAGAAATATAACATTTGGGAGCTTTTTGAGTGGGGAATTCATCTCTTCTCTCTTTTCTTCTTTATTTTATTTGTCTTTGTGTTTTCATGGCCCTATGTGGCTAATTTCTTATACTTGCTCAAGGGAAACTAAAGCCTTGGAATCAATATACTATGATATCTAAATAGTTTTTATTATTCAATTTATGCTTTAAGTAGTGAATATTCTTCTATGTTTATGATCATGATTGTTGCGTTTAATTGATCAGAAGGCCTACTATTTTATTATTCGTTGCAATCTATTGCTGAATTAGATATCAAATTTGTAATTATTTGATCTCTCTAATTTGTGAAGAAACTAAAATTTAATGATTTGCTGGGTTAAAAGTTATTAAATCTTAGGAAGAATATTTGACTAAATTAAATGCAACCTCTTATGCTTGTGTTGTTTAGCTTCACCAATCTCTACAATTCTTAAAGTTGCTATTAGATTAAACCTCTAGCACTTGTTTGGGGTTGCTTAGTAGTTAGGTTAATTGGATTGTTTGTTTCTAATTAACTATGTCAAAGAAGAGATAGGAAAAATAATTCCAATAGTGAATATTCAAAGTGTCAATTGATTTATATTTGTATCAATGATCAGTTGTGAGATTCTGATAATGAATGTTGACTTGAACCAAGGTTTGCTTCTGTGATTGATTTCTTTTATAAGCATTATTTTCATTACACTTAACCACCCCCCCCCCCCTCCCCCGTCCCCATTCTTATTCACATAAGCATAGAACTAAACTAGATACTCTCTGTGGGATCGACTCTTACTCACACTACTATAGGGATTAATTGAACTATAGATTCTGAATTTGGTTGCCTACGATAGTACACCAATGGTCTACCTAAGCTGAAATATGACAAGAGTCAAATTTATAAAGCTTGTCAGATGTCGAAACAGACCAAAGTGTCCTTTTCTTTCAGGAATGAAGTGTTCACATCTAAACCACTGAAATTATTACACATGTATCTATTTGGACCATCATATGTTATTACCCTTGGAGAAAAAAGATATGTGTATGTCATCGTAGATGACTATTCTAGGTTCACATGGGTAATCTTATTAGCTAGCAAAGATGAATCATTTTCTATATTCTCTACTTTCTCAAAGCTTGTATAAAATGAGAAGCAAATGTTAATTGTTTCTATTCGAAGTAACCATGGTGGTGAATTTAAAAATAAAAGATTTGTTGACTATTGTAAGATAAAAGGGATTCATCATAGCTTCTCATCCCCTAGAACTCCTCAACAAAATGGAGTTGTGGAAAGAAAGAATAGAGCAATTCAAGAAATGGCAAGAACCATATTGAATGAAAGCAAATTATCCAAAACGTTTTGGGGAGAAGCAGTTAGCATAACTTGTCATGTGCTAAACTGAGTTATCATTAAAGCAATCTTGTAGAAAACTCCTTATGAGGTTTGGAAAGGAAGAAAACTGAATATCTCTTATTTTCATTCCTTTAGTTGCATATATTATGTACTGAATAATGGGAAGGATAACCTTAGGAAATTTGATCTAAAAAGCGATGAGGCTATCTTTCTTGGTTACTCTTTAATAGTAGAGCATTTAGAGTTTTCAATAAGAAAACATAAGTTGTAGAAGAGTTAGTGCATGTTAAGTTTAATGAAACTAGTTTAACCCTGAGAAAGGAGTCTAATAATTATGCATATAAATTCATAAAGAAAATAAAAAATTTGCAATTATAAAATCAAGGGGAAGAAGGCACTTTAAGGCAAGAACATAAGCAAGATTCAAATAGTGAAGAGAAGGTAAGTGCAGGTAATATTCCCTATCAACCTCCTACTGATTTAAAGTTCATTAATGGCCATCCTAGAGATCAAGTCATAGGTGATATCTATGATGGGGTTAGGACAAGACAATCCATGCAAAACATTTGTGGTCATTATACTTTCATTTCTAACATAGAGCCCACTTGCATAGATCAAGCTCTAATGATGAATACTAGATCATTGCAATGAAAGAAGAGCTAAATCAGTTTGAAAGGAACAAAGTCTAGAAATCAATTTCAAGGCCTAAAAATGCTGGCGTAATTGAAACAAAGTGAGTATCTAGAAAAAAAACTAGATGAAAGTGGACTTGCTGTCAGAAATAAGATAAGGCTAGTTACTAAGGGATATTCCTAGGAAGAGAGAATTGATTTTGAAGAATTCTTTGCCCCTGTAGCAAGATTATAAGTCATTAGGATTTTACTTGCATTTGCATCCTACAAGAATTTCGCATTCTTCCAAATGGATGTAAAGAGTGCATTCCTAAATGGATATCTATCACCCTATGCATTTTGACCATGTCATACCGAGGTTGATGTGGGACCCTATCATGCTATATTCCAAGGGAGGAATCTATTAGTCTTCTGCCTGAAAACTAGTTGCGTCTATCCTGAATTATATGGATTTAAACTTGTATAATTATCAATCATATATAAAACTTTAATTTCAATAATTATGAAGTAAAACCAGAAACTATTATACTTGGCCAACTTACCCACTCAAAGCCTAGTGCCCAGGACCTCAGTCGCACCATGATGGTAGACATTCTGGAATAACACCAATACATTTACCATACCATACACATTTATCGCTATGATATGTCAATACATTCACATTATTATACATACCCATAACACATCCATCATTAATTTATTGCAATATTGAATGATTATACATACATATACACATAACACAAATAATATCTTCAATTCTGGCTTACAAGCACCAACCTTCAGTTGGTTTCTAATGCTTGACCTGTCAACTTAGAAAATATAGAATAAGTAGGCATGAGTGGAGGCAAACTCAATAAGTAAGCCAAATCAAAACAATATTAAAATAGCAGCATATTCACAATTAGAATATGAATATTTACATCATAAAACAATCCTAAGAATACTCTCATGAGGTTCTAGTCCTCATCATTTAATGTACTTACTACACCATTTGGGCATATTATATATCACAACCAAACATACCATATCAAGTTTAGGTCACACCTCATACTATAATAGTGCTATGTAGGCATTTCATATTATAAATGTGTCATTCGGGCACAATGTAGATTATAACTATTTCATACAACATATTAGTCATATCTATTACATCAATGCAACTCATTATTATACCATATCCATATACAACATTCTGGAATGCCTGTCATTTCATTAATATAAACATTCATTTAATTATGATATACAAAATTATGGGATATTGAACGATTGATACCACATAATGAGATATCTGTTATCCCCATCCATACAAGCATTCACTCACATGTGGTAGAAACAAGATTATCGCACATAACTATTCCCAACAATTCATACATCATATACATATAGCACCAAATAACAACACATGAGATATCTAATATCCCCATCCATGCATACATGCCCGTATACAATCAAATCCAAACAATAGGATAATTGCTATCCCCACCCAACACTGCATTTAACTTGAAAAGAAGGTTATTTACCTTGAGGAATCATACTTGCACACACCATTTTTCCACTTCCATAAACCATAATTCATCAAGTTCCAAAGCTTTTCATCCAAATTTAGATAGCCCTACATGGGCAATGATTCAATTTACATATGTTTCTCATTAGAACATTTCATCAATCAATTGATGTGCATAATTTGAACTATCCATTTTCACAGTAGTATCGCAATTTAATTGCATTTTCCACCATTCATATTTAATACATATAATTCCTAAACACTTCTTTAGAAATTAATGACATCCCAAATATACTAATTCTTCATCTCAGTTCATTCCGGTCTTAGGGTTATAATTGAACCCTTTTTATACATACTTCACTTGTTATTTGGGGCATTTCATCAAATAGTTCCTATATATAGCTTAAATTGTAACATTTCAATAAGTGCTTTAAAGGAAATTTATTTCCAACAATGCATAGCTATCACATATCACAATTAACATGAAATTAATCATAAAATCAAACACGTTAAGCTTCTAATTTAACCAATTTGCTGCTTAAACACTTTATACCTAAAAGTTCCTTTTTAACCTCAATTAGGTCATGGTCCAAAGTCAGAATTCTAAGGTTCATATCATACCAAAACCATTGCAAATAAGAAATTAATCAATTTTTCCATGAAATCCTACATCAATACATCTCATCTCCTCCCCCAAAACCATTGTTCATGAATTGGGTAGCAAGGCAAAATCATGAAATCGGATAGGAAGAAGGGGCTTACCTTCGGTTCTGTGCATAACTTCCATCCCCAAGCAAGAATTCAACTTCAAATCACCAAGTATCACCACCACGTACAACAAAACTGAGTTTTTCTTCTTCTTCCTTAGCCCAAACAAAATGAAATTGGGTTTATATACACAATAGGGTGGAGTCACATGATTTCCTAGCCAAAATGACAAGAATCTCGGCCTTAGAGGGGTAAGGTTTAGGGCTAGGGCGTTGGGGAAGAAGAGAAAACATAATGGAGAAGAAAATGAAATGAAACTGGGTGAAAAAGTTGGTTCACAGACTTTTATCAATGGCCGACACCGCAGTGTGGAATTTGGTGTAGCAGCGTCAAATTCACTGGATGCCCGCCCTGTCCCCTCTTCATGATCCAAAGTCGTGACATCAATTTTGGAGTCGTGGCGTCCAAACCATTGTCCCTCCTATTTTATGATTTTTCTCCTTCTTTTTATTTTGTTTCCTTTCTAGTTTATTTCCTACTTCTCATACACATTTCTCATGATTTTTTACCCACATAATAATAATGCAAAAATAAATTTTAACTCTGACCCAATTAACTATAAACTGAATCATAAAACCATTTATAGTTGCATTTATAATTATGTTTAATTTATATGTATCCATACATATTTATTTCAAAGAAAATTTCTCCACCTCACTTTTTACACCTTTTTCTGACAAAATACATACTCTTCACCTCACTTCATCACTACATGTGCATAAAAAAATTTCCCTCATTTTCAACACCTCGAGTGTTACAATATTTAAATGAGGAGGTATATGTAGAGTAACCTCATGGTTTTAAATGTGATGATCAACCTGACCACATATACAAACTTACTAAAGCACTTTATGGAATAAGGCAAGCTCCATGAGCTAGGTATGAAAGGTTGAGTAAATTTCTTAGAGAGAAAAAGTTGATACTATGTTGTTCATAAAAAATGTTGGCATGGATATCTTGATAGTTCAGATTTATGTAGATGATATTATATTTGGTGCTACTAATGAAATTCTAAGTCAAGATTTTTCAAGAATAATGTAGGCTGAATTTGAGATGAGCATGATAAGTGAGCAAAATTACTTCTTTGGATTGCAAATAAAGCAAAAAGATGATGAAAATTATATCTGTCAATCCAAGTATACAAGGAACATGTTGTAACACCTATGGTGTTAAATTTTTGGTAATGGTGTCTTGAAATACATTGTAGTAGTCTTTAGTGGAAAATTTTGCTCCATCATGTAGGGGAATGAATTGTGAATTTGTGAATAAGGTTATTAATTAATTATTATATAAGGAAAAATTAAGAAAAATAAAATGGAAAAAAGAGCTAAAAAATTAGATTTGGATGGGCTAATGAAACTGGCACTGCGGCGCCAGAATGGGCTCTGTGGCGCCAGATCATGATGAAGGCATGGGGGTGGGCAGAACATTCTAGTGTCGCGGTGCCAGAATTTGAGGTCACAGCGCTGGTTGCAATTCTAAGTCGGATTGCCGACTTTTCAATGCATTTTTCTGTCCCATTTTCCTTTGTTCCATTACGTCCTCTTCCTCCCTTCACCCTAACTCTATTTAGAGTGAAATCCTTGCTATTTTGTTCAAGAAAAAGATGAATTAGCTAGATTATCATCTAAGCATGTTATTGGGGATGGGTTTTTAGCATTTAGACCATGGAAAATAGAAGCAAAATGGATTTCCTGGAAATGGAGTATGCTACTTCAAGTTTTGAGCTTAGATTTTTGTCCATGGGAGGGAGAGATGCCTAGATTCCATGATAAGATACTTTCCCCATCCAAATTTGAGTTTTTATGCTAACTACAGTTTTAAGAATCATGGAATTTTGAGAAAAATGATGGATTTGGGTGTTAAAATCATGAGGAAAACGTTTTACTCATGTATTATTGTGTTTTGGGGCTTAATTGAGTATGAAAAGTCATGATTTTGCCTTGTTAGGGTTTCTACCAATGCATGAACAGTGGATTTTGGGAAGATGAACAATGATTTTTTCTCAAATTTCATAGCTTATGAGTAAAAATATGGGAAAAATGATTAATTAAAGCTTAATGATTAATGCTCAAGAAATTCAAGATGGAAAAAGTAAAGGTTGCCAACTCTCCAATGAGGACATCAACACGGTTGGACAATGACGAGAAGGGTAAACCTATAGATCAAAAATTATATCGTAGTATGATTAGTCTACTTCTTTACTTGACTGCATTTAGACCTGAAATTCTATTTAATGTATGCTTAAGTGTTAGATTTCAATCCAATCTAAGAGAGTCACACCTAACTGTAATAAAATAAATTTTAATTATCTGGTTGATACACCAAGTCTTGGGCTTTGTTATGCAAAAAGAATTGGTTTTGAATTAATTGGATATTCAGATGCTGACTTTGGAGGATACAAAGTTGGCAGTAGGAGCACTAGTGGAATATATCAGTTTCTAGAAAATAATCTAGTTTTATGATTTTTTAAAAAATAAACTAATGTTGCCCTCTCTACTATAGAAGTTGAATATGTTGTAGTAGGAAATTGTTGTAAACAATTGCTTTGGATGAAGCAACAGCTTTGGAATTATGGCTTACATTATAAAGATATACCTATAGGGTGTGATAATACCTGTGTCATTTGCTTGACTAAAAATCTGGTTTTACATTCTTGCACTAAAAATATAGAGATTAGGCATCATTTTATTAGAGATCATGTAGAAAAGCATTATATATGTTTAGAATATGTGCCTACAAATGCTCAACCTGTTGATAGTTTTACTAAACCATTACCATTAGAGAATTTCTGTTATATAAAGAGAGAATTACGAATGATTGATGTGAATGCATACACTTTGCATTGTCTATTTATGAAATGATGTGATAAATAAAGTCTTTTAGACATTATTATAACCTCAAACTGATTAAACTCTTATTCTATGTTTGAAATCCATAAAATAGTTTGAAAAATCATTCTCGAGGCTATGCCTCATCTCTTGCTGAACTTAAATTCTCATGTAGTGGAAATAATGCTATTCTTCTATTTTTAGAAAATAGTCACTATTTTTTCTCAAAAAATATTTAAAGAACTTTCTTTATCTTTTGAAAGCTACATTAACTCTATTGTCCAGTGGAAAGTCTAAAAGAAGTGATGACACAAATTCAAACAAAATGATAAAATTTATTAAAAACTATTACATCGATAAAGAAAACACTCGGCTAGGGCGTTCATAACTGCTTCCAATTCTTCTATTCGTTGATGAGCCGAAGATAGTTTCACTTCCAAGGACTGGATACGATCCAGAGACTATATGTGACCAATGGCGTGCTCAGTCAAATGTCGGTCAACCACTTAAAGCGAGAACTTTACGGACCTTAGTTCTGCATCTAGTATTTTTATCTCCTCATGGAGGAAGTGGATTCGTTCCGCCGATTGGTATTTTGTGCTAGAACTTTATAGGTTGATTTCCTCGCTCTAGACTTGCTCTACAAAAGAGTTGATAGAATTCATGACTAAACGGTTGGTATGATTGAGCAGAACAGGAGTTGTCATTTATAGAAGGCTAACCAAAGAAATTGAAGCATTAAGTAACAAGTTCGATGCATCAAATTAATACCATCACTTTATGTCTTTTTGACCATGACAAAAAGGGGGAGAGAATATGAGAACATAAACATTGTAATGTATGGTGAACCTAATGTGAATTAAGGGAAAAGATAGTTAAAATAAAAGGGAAGAAAGAATTAAAGTTTAAAGCATTCATTCAGAGGGAGATTATATTTGAATTCATTAGCATATTGAAATTGCAAAGATTTAATCAAGTTTTGTCATCATCAAAAAGAGGGAGATTGATAGTATAATTGCATAGTTTTGATGATAAACAAAACTTGATTAAGTACTAATGAAAGTTTATCAAGATCCCAAAATGTAGAAACAGACTACAAATTGCAAAAGTTGCAGACCAGACACAATCTGAAAGGAATATGCTCACCATCCCAGATCATTTCAAACAAACTCCACATATCTATGCCATTTTCAAACACTGAAACATGAAATCCAAACGCCAAAAGATCAATGCAAGCTTTAGAGGTGATGCAGAAATTTTCCAAGGCATAAGAAAAAAAATAGTTCTGTCCTAAATACTAAACAGTTCTAAATATTCATCTTGGATGCAATCTTGTTCCTAAGCTTAGAATAGAAGAGCACCTCAATCTATCTAAAACATATATCGAATGATGCAGAAATGAAGCAAACTTCAGACACTGCTTAAGTCATTACCAAATTTATTTGTTGAAGTTCAAACAAAGAGAAAGATTTGGACACAGCTTCAATACTATCACAATGGTTCAGACAATGAGAGAAACTAACTTCAAACCAATAGAAAAATTTTAGACAAAGCACCTTCTCAAACTCAAGATGTCTTGCTTCGTCTGTTTGTCCAGCCCCATCTGGAATTTTAACTTCAGACAAATCCCAAGCAAGCAACTCTGTCCAAAACAAAGAGTAATCTCAAAGAGCAAATACTATAGGGAGATCTTTCATCCAAAATCTTTACTTGAGACACAACAACTCTATCCCAAGCAACAACCAACAATTGCTGGTAGCTGTCCTCATTATCTGAAATTCTGCCATTTTTGGAAACACATCATTGCAAGTTATTACACCTATTTCACTCAACCAAAAATGGCGCATTTCAGTGGGAGAAGCTTCAAACATTCTTCTGCATTCAATGATGCTCACCCACCTCCAATGGATGGAATTCAAAGCTGAGTATAAGAAGAAGAAAGCAAAGATAAGAAATAATGGAACTATTGCATTTCCACAGAGCTTAAACCTTCATTCCTTCACATACAAAAGAGAGAAAACCCCAAGCTTTCATCTTGCAATCTTCTGCAACAATTCTTTAAAGCTCTCAATAACTTTTAGGAAGAATATTCATTCTACATTCAAGTTTCTAAAAAACTTCCCCTATACTTTCAGTGAAATACATGCAATGTGTATTTATCTTTTCTATCCTTATCTTTGATTGCCTTGAGTTGGTATTGGAGGCCAAACTCAAGAATAGCATTCATAACTACTATAGTGTGTCTCGCAATTAGTCTGCTAGTGTTGTATTTATGTCCCCTGGAGCTGAAATCTAGAAGAGTGCAGTGGCACTAGATTGTTACACCCCCTTGAGTTGGAATCAAGAATAGTACTAAGTGCACTAGTTGTATTTCTGCTATAAGAGGTAGCGGAAACCCGAGACACTAGAGGAGAGTGTTCTTAGAAGAGTGAAGTAGAGTAGTTGACTCAAACCACTATAAAAATACTCTGTCCATTTATTGTTTGCTTGCATTATCTTTCATTATATTACTAGATGGACTATAATCTTACAAGGTGTCAAAGTAGAATTTTTAATTACCCAATTCACCCCTCTCCTCTTGGGTATTTGCCTAGCCTATGGGACTAATAGCTTTCACATAAGCACTCTCTACTTATCATAACCTCTACTAAAGTCCCTTACAAACTTAGCATCGAAGTGCCCGCGCCAGGACCACTTTGGCGCCCTCTAATATTTTATTTGCCTTGCAAGATCTTAAATCAATATTCTTGGAAAGCGATTTGGGTGAAACCCAAACAATAATAAATTTTTCGATATAACTACATAATATTTTTGCCGTAGTAATAATTCTTTTTCCATTATGTTCTATTTTCTTTCCATCTTGTCCCACTACACATGAAATTTGATAAGTAATGAGCTCATAGCCTAGTAAACAAACATGATCATTGTTTAATAGTAAACTTGAAATTTTCAAACATGTAAATTTATTATCTAATATAGTTCGCATAACAATAATAGCAATGCTCAATCATGATTTGGAACATAGATTTATTTTTCTCATTAATCAGCATTTTTCTCTTTTTTTATCTCTTTTTATCTCTTTTTTTAACTCATGCATGAAATCCTACTGTGATGCGCTACCTCCTAGTCACAACCCTGGCGAACCATCCACAAAAGTTACTATTATTTTTGTTATTAGCTTTCATTTAATTATTCTCTTCTCTTTTACAATTAATTCTCATGATGCATACTTGTAAAACTTATATCATGAATATAAATAATGAAAAATTATAATTGTCCATTTCAACAAGAATCTCATCATGATAATGATGAAACCTAATTTCTCAAATCATGCAATTATAATAAATTAAATAAAAAATATTTTATACTATCTACTTCTCTTCTTGCTCCAATTAGTCTTAACTATCATTTCCTTTTATACTGATCATGATCACACCATTTAATGATTATAAACTTCACTATATAAAGCTAAGTAAGTCTATCACTTAATTATTCTCAGATTTTTTCTAATCAATTAATTATTAAATTGATCTATACCATTAATTAATTTATATCATCTTTCATTTCCATCTTTAATTGATGACACTTCTCTTTTGATCAATTAGAATCTAATTTATTCAATTTTACATGTCCTATTAGGAATTTCTTGTTAGGTACTTTATTTATTATTTTATCAACTTCTAAATTCATCTGACAATGTTGATTTCATGATTAAATTATAATGCCTATAATGGCCTAATAAAAATTTAATAATGTGATCTTATATATTTTTTAAAATAATTATAGATTGATTTCATATAATTTAAATCATATTACCCTTCAAATCATCTAGCTATAATCTTGATTTTACTCATCTCATCATTATACCATCTAGATATTCATGCAATTGGTCCTATGATATACAATCATATTTACATGACACTTACTTTAATTATATATATTTTGAAATATAAATTTATTTTGCATAATTGTTACTTAACTAAATTATGCACAAATATTATTAAAAGTTCAATCATAAAATCTCTTAATAATATTAATTAAACATGTATTAATATTTATTAAATCATAATTTTTTAAATTTTTAATTACTTTGTCTCGAATGTCATTTTCAATTGAATCCCAATTTAAGTTGCCTAGTACACTATTATGCATACTTCCTCATTAAGATTACCATAAAGGAATACATTATTAACATCAAGTTGATATAAAAAGTTATCTTCCAACAACAACAATTGTAGGTAAATATTTAATATTAGAAAACTTAGCAATTGATATAAAGTTTCATGATAATTCAAACTTTTGCCTATATAAAATTTTCAAGTTGAGCTTTATAATACAGTGTTGTGTAATTTATATTTGATTTTGTAGACCCATTTACATCCAATAAGCTTTTTGTCCAAAGGTCATGTAGTTAAGGGCAAGTGTATTTTGCTTTAGTACTTTAGTCTATGTTGTAGTAACCCACTAACATTTGGGATCTTTAACAATTATAAAAAATGAATTTGGCTCTATCTTAGATGAAATAGAAAAAAGAAAGGCTCAATGTTATGGACTGAATTCATTATAAGATAAATAATGAGCCAAAGGATGGTGTTTGTGGAAGGACCTAGATTTGATAAAGATGATAATTAATTTTGTAACATATTACAATAAGAGTGTGGAGACTCAAAATTTAATCTTTAGTTTTAAAAAGCATTTAGAATAATTAAAAATAAAAGAGGAGACATATAAAAATAAATTTTTTGGCTAGTCAGTGGTTGTTGATGGTAGCAATGGACCAAAGGGTTGGGTTGGCAAAGGTGGGTTAATGCTAAATGGGCTAGGTTTTGGGCTTATCTAGTTTTAGCTTATAAAGGGAAGTAGGCTTGGGAGCTATTGGGCCAAGAGATAGGTTAGAAACCAATTGGCATGAAGCATACATGAATTTCAAGCGTGCGATGCACTTGCACCACTAGTGCAAGAAACACATTCGAAGTCTATATGGATTGCAGGTTGAATTTGGTATTTTGATCTTGTGGCCTTAGATCTTTCAATTCACACATCAAAATGAGTTGAAATTTTATAGAGTTATATTTTATGATGTATTCCTTAATATCAACAGCTTAAAACAATTAAAAAGTATCAATAAATAGGTAGAAAATTCAGCTTAATTAGAAAGTAACCATAATGAGTTTTCAAGCTACTAAACTTATATAATATAAATAGGATAGGACACTTGGGAATTCATTATAAGAGGGCATCCTAAGAAGGGTAGGAGAGAGAGAGAGAGAGAGAGGTTGCTAAGTTAGGAAAGTCGACTTAGAGGTAAGTTATATTGTCCTTCCCAATATCCAAATTATTTAAATATTATCTATTCTTTTCAGATTTCCTTGGGATGATTTCATGATGAGATTTATATAAATTTAATACTATTTATTTGATTATTTTCTCAAATCGGTTTGAGAGGATAGATGAATGTACTGATTGATACATGTAGTAGTTTATTTTCTAGTTCAAAATACCATAATTCCTTATTTTATAAGTTTTCTTAACCTTATTAAGGGATATGATTTAAGAATGTTTGTGATACTTATCTATGGTTATGATGAAAGAGGATTAAGCTTATGTGTCATATGTATGGGTAGAGAGATTACATGATTGGCGTAAGTATGCCATGTTGCATGGTTGTACGTTCATGGCATAAATCATATTGTGCATATGTATTGCATAAAGTTAGATGTGAGAGGATGTGGTACATGTCCATAATGATTAGATGCAAGAGAAAGTGCAATCATGTGCATTAATAGGTACATGAAATGGTTATGTATGTATGTACATGAGGAATAGATACATTAAATAGTTTTCATGCATATGCATGAGAAGTGTGAACTCTATGTTGAATCTAGGTGTGTAGTTTTGATGACAATAAAACTTGTCTATAACTTGAGTTTAACCTAATAAAATTTTGTTAAGATTTGAAGTGATAGAAGAACCAATAAAGGAGACAAAATGGGCTATAGAGGTCTGTCGTGTCGACTAAAATTGAGCTTTCATAGCACAGGAACAACAAAGGAAGCGCCCAGGTGATAGACGTATGTTACACTCTCTATCTAGATTAGTATTCTGAGTCACATCAACAAAGAAAACTTATAATATCCATAGAGGTCTATTGAAATCTTTACTATGGTTGTATTCTACAAAGGAAGCAATAGAAGAGACCAAAAGTTCTTCAAGCTTGTCAATCCAATAGAGTAATTAACAGAGGCGTTGATAGAGGTCTATCATCCCAAAGGTCGTTTTACATGGAATTTCAAAAAGGCATTTCAATGGCTATTTTACTATGGTCTTTCTCTAAATGGTCAAGAACATTTTTCAAAACTTATAGATATAGGTTCCACTGATGAGTTGAGCTACAAACATTGCATTCATAAGAGGACCAAAAAGCTTCAAATTGCATTTACTCCATCACGCCTCAACTTTCAACCACCTTTAAGCTACCTCAAATCTAATATAAAAGGAGTTTGAATCATTGTTTAGAAAATCAGACCAGAGGTTGAACCATTTAACTGTCCGGTTCTAGTTTAATCAGTTCAGCCGGTAGAGCAAACTAGTATAAGCCATTGACATTAGCATAATATAATTATAATTAGTTATCAATATTTTCACCAATTAATAATTTTAATTTTTAAATAACTATATTTAAATTAACATAAGTATATTTTACTTATTTTTTTTATATTAAAAAAAAGAAACTAGTGACCATCCTCAAACGGACCAGTGCTCCGGTCTGCTCTCGGTCCGATCAATCGAACCAACTGTTCGGTTCGATTGTCTAAACAGTGGTTTGAATCACTTTATTCTTATTGAATAATCCCTATCTTTTAAGCTTTATTCCATGTAGATCTCAGCCTACCTAAAGACATTACTTTATACATCTTGATTTTGGATTTTTGGGATTTCTGCTACTAAGGAAAGAGTATTTTTGTAGCAGTTTTGTGTTCTTAAGAGTTTCCTAGTAAGCTCAGAGAAGCCAAGCAGTGTTAAGAGTTCTCGATGATCTTGAAGAAACCAATGGAAGTATGATTCCATGGTGAATAGTGAAACCCACAATTAGGATACCTTGGAGAGTGGAAGAAGTGCCAAGTTCACTCAAGCCACTATAATTCCTTGTATGCTTATTATTATATGTGCTTATATGCTTCCACTGCTACCTTTTCTTTCACTTAGACATTCATTTAGTTTCCCAATCTTGTTAATCCCAAGGGTTTGGTTTTAACGATTAACAAAACTTGTTAATGATTTAAATTAAGCTAATGACGTGTTGCTGAGATTTCTAGATTCAGAAGAAGCTTCAAACATGATGCTGACATGATCAAAGGAACACTCAGTGGCTTTGGAGGAAGCTTTAGAGGTTCAAAAATGAAGTTAAAAGGCTTTAGAGGAAGAACTCTGAATTTAGAAGGGAAGGAAGAAGCTTCCGAAGAAGAAGAAGAAGAAGAAGAAGAAGAAGAAGAAGAAGAAGAAAGAAAAGGAAGAAGCTTCAAAGTATGTTTAGAAGAAGTCTCAAGCTTTAGAGTATGTTTGGAAGGAAATCTAGGCTTTATAGCAACTTCAAAGTTGCTTCAAAAGAGAAGACAGAAGTTTTAGAGGTTCTTTAGAGTTGCTTCAGATAAGAGACTAGCTATTGAGAAGAACAATGCTCAAAGGGGCTTCGGAAGATCTGAAGTTGGCTTCAGATGTTCTAGAAATATAGTCATTCATGGTGGTTAGGATTATCAAACCTTCAAAGGTTTTTTAGAGGGGGAGAACTTACTTGAAAAGTTTTGAAGACCTTTAAAGGCTTTGAAGTTTAACTTCAAAAACTCTGAAGCATGCTTAAAATGGCAGATTATGTTAAGTATTAAACACGCAATCTAAAATGGTCTAAAACTTACCAAAAGAAGGTGCAATAGCTAGCATAGCTTCGGAACTTATAAATAAGAGTTCCAATGAAGAAGTAGAAGACTCTTGAGTGTGTTTACCAAGATTCAAACTTAAGAATTCAAGATTCTAGACGATGCAATCACTCTAACAAGCCTCAATGTTCAAAGTACTTCAAAGTTGCATCAATACCATTTTAGAGAAGAATGAAAGCACTATAATATAGTTCTTGTTTATCTTTATTAGAGCTTTAACTGTGGGTACACTTAGGCCTAGTTAGAGGTAGTTTATTATGCACTTATTTTTGTAGTGTTGAGTTACTAGTAAGCTCTTAAAACTAGTTTATATGAGTTTGTTTGTAAGCTTAGAGAAAAATCAACATTCTAAGAGTTGCTGATGAGCTTGAGAAAACCAATTAGTGTTGAGTTCTTTGTTAGTCAAAAAACCAAGAGAGATGCGATTCCATATGGTATAGTGCAGCCCAAGGTTGGGGAAACCTTTGAGAGTAGAGTAGGTGCTAAGGGGGCCCGAACCACTATAATTCTTGTGTTTTTATTATCTATGTACTTGTGTGCTTCCATTGCAATCTATTTTCTACACTTGCACATCCCATCTATTTTTTCACATCACTTGGATTCTTGCTTTGCCATACACCCTATGTATCATAGCAAGGTTGGACCTAACAAATCTTGCTTGGTTTCATACTTTAATTTTTGAAACTTTAATTTTTGAAACTTAAATTTAGTATTAGAGCAAACACTAAAATTGGGATTTAAATTTCTTAAATCTATACATTAGTGTGATCTTGTATGTTAAATAGTTTTAGTGGAATCATGGAGAGTTAATTGACCATTAAACATCCTTATTTTGATGAAGAGTATTATAACTATTCGAAGTAGAGAATGAAAAAATTTTTGATTGCCAATAGCTATAAGTTGTGAAAGATTGTAAAAGATGGAATGTTGCTCTCCACTTTAGAGGAAAGTAAATGGACTATCACAAACATTAGAATAATTTGGTTAAATGCTAATGCTAAGAATGCCCTATATTGTGCTCTCTCTCCTTCTAAATTTAAAAAGATTTCCTCATATGATACTACAAAAGAGATTTGGAACCATTTGCAAGTAGTTCATGAAGAAATAAGTTAGGTTAAAGAAACTAAAATCAATATGTTTGTCCATGAGTATAAAATGTTTCGCATGTTATATGGTGAGTCCATTTCTAAAATATTTTCTAAATTTTTAAGACTCACTAATAGCCAAAAAGGGTTAAGGAAAGAGATTCTTATTCTAAGCAGGCAAAAGAGATATTGAGGTCTCTTCTCAAGGAATGGATGCCAAAAGTCACTGCAATTGAAGAAGCCAAAGATTTGAACAAGATTTTGATTTAAGAATTGGTGGGTCCATTGATGAGCCATGAGATCCAGATGTAGGAGAAAGAAGGAAAAAAGATGACTTATGGTTGGGGAAGTGCAAAATCATGTAGTGAGGGAGAGGAAGAAAATGAAGAGTTTATGAAATCTATCACTAAGAGAATTAGAAATTTATTGAAGAAGAAAATGAAAAAATATAAATTCAGTAAAATATTATAAATATAATTATAAAGAAGAAGAAGAAGAAGAAAAAGTACATTTTTGTATAACTACCTTCTAAGTAGAGCCAAAAGAAATGGCTCCTTAACCTCGGATGAACAAAGAAACATCATTTTGTTTAAAGGAGCCGAATGCTAGATAAGTAAGATATTGTATTTCTAATGTTAAAACTTTTCATTTTTCATATTTTTTTTTTAGCCTTCATCACTTTTTCTTTCATAAGAGAACCATCTTGCATATGATTATGCAAGAGGAACTATAAGGTTAATCATCTAATGCTTGAACGTAGGTAAAAATCTTATAAGATAAATGACTTTAGTTCAAAAATGAAAAATAAAGTTTGAAACTATACATTTTGGGGGGAGTACTCCACTTTCACATCTCAAATCTCCATCTTCCTTGTGTTGAACTAATTTTGACTAGAAAGGGAGTGTAAAAGTTCATAAACTTATTTCAAAACTTAAAATGTAGACCTTCTTCACATATATGTGGAAATGAAATAAACTCCTAAGGCTCACTGAATAAATAGATAAAGAGAGTTTGCACTTAGTTCATTAGCATAGATTTTTGTTATCACAAGTCGTCAAGTTTTTTTATCATCGAAAAAGGAGAGAATTTGGAGTTTAGGTGTGTAATTTTCATGATAGAGAAACTCATAGAGGAGATAAAATGGGCCATAGTGGTCTGTCATGTCCATTAGAATTTGTAACGTCCTATAGTATGGCTTAACCCAAGAGCAGAGGAGTGAATTGGGTTTATAAAAATTTATTGCCTTAACCCCTATTGAACCATTTTCCTCTTTTCATGCTTGTTTATGGTGTATTGTGAGATAGGTAGTAAAACAATAAAGTACATGAAAGATAAAGCTATTAAATAGACACACACAAACAACATAATTTTATAGTAGTTCAGGAAACCCCATCCCTATGTCTATGCCTTGGGTTCCACTATATCCCATATAATGGAAATACAATAGTGCTCATAACACTCTTCTAGTTTTCACAAGTTCATTAGGAAACTCATTGGTTTCAAAGATCACCAGCAAACTTGTTGGTTTTTCCAAGCTCATAAACAACTCATACATCGTGGTTTTCTCGAGCTCACCACAAACTCACTAGTTTCGAAGCTCATCAGCAAACTTAATGGTTTTTGAGAGATCACCAACAACTCATACATTGTGGTTTACTGAGTTCACCACAAACTCTCTGGTTTTCAGATTAACCAAAAACTTTTACACATTTAAGCATAGAGGAAGATATGATCTTTTATAGCTCAATCAATACAATAAGATCTTCCCATAATGTAAGGATAATGGCCGTAAAGATTTGCATATATAAGCTCATAAAAGATAGATGACGATTTAAGCTATTGGATATGGGTGGAAGGATTTGCATAAGGTTTAGTTCATTTAAAAAGTATTCCTTCACCAGCTTGGATCACTCGACCTCTTCTCCTTAAATAGCCTTTTCAAAATCTGGATCGTTGGAGAAAATGGGTTCTGTTGTATGCAGAAATGGGAGCAGCAATGAATGTAGAAGACCATTGTAATTTCTGCAGTTGGGGTGCATGCCTCCTGATTTGTCTCGAGCTACTGCAATGCTGTTCAGAGAGGAAGAAAAGTTGTGTCAAAAGATGTTGCTCATTTGACTTGTCACAACTGGAAAACCTGCAATGCCACTTATTGCTAGAAATGATGACTGAAATGAATCTGCACAATGAAAGCATGAGTGCAGATGTCATTTAGATGCAAGTCACATAAATCAATTAACCTTTGGACAAAGTCACCACC
This sequence comes from Pouteria campechiana, assembly GCA_036873735.1. NCBI lineage: Eukaryota > Viridiplantae > Streptophyta > Magnoliopsida > Ericales > Sapotaceae > Pouteria > Pouteria campechiana. The sequence goes on from JAYJMB010051501.1 coordinate 19,724, forward strand.
TCTCTCTATCTCTGAATTTGTCTATCATAAGTCCTAGATGAATTCTTCCTTGAATTTTGTCTGTCGGTCGAACCTCCATGAATGTGATTTGTCTATAGTAAGTAACAGTCAAATTTTGACACTACAGACGAAGTCAAACTGGTCTATAGGCAAACTCAGCTTTATCTTTCCATCTGCTTAGTCAAACGAAGTGAGTTATTCTTCTTTTGTTCTACATTTATCTGTAGTAAGTGATAGACAAATTCTGATGGTGCGGATAAAGTCAAACTAGTTTATCTCAAATGAATTAGCTCTCCACATTGTCTTTTGATTTGTCCATAGTAAGTTATGGATGAATGTACTCGTACAGTGAAGTCTACTTTGTTTGAGCGGCTACTTTGTCTGTGCAACTTCGTCTGTGCTTATTGTGTCGCTTTCTGATTTGTCTGAGCTACTTTGTCTGTGTAGCTTTAGTCTTTTGCTCATGGCCAAATTAAGATGAACTTAGTTGATAAGACGAAGTTTCTTCATGTTATATGCATTTGTTCGAGCCACTGATGGACTTCGTCTTTGCAACTTCTCCATTATTGATTTGTCTGTCTTTGCTCAAACAAAGTTGCTTCTGATTCATCTTTTAATCTTGCCTTCTTTTTCTCAGATGAATTCTTCTTTCTTCTGGCTTTGTTATTCAAACAAAGTCTCTTCTTTGCGCATAATTGTTTGGGCCTTTGATAAGACAAAGTTCTTGTTTCTCAGCTTCTTCATTTTCATTTATCTAAGCTCCTAATGAGGTTGTTTCTTCTTGCTTTGTCTCGGACGAACTTCTGCTTGGTCATTTAGAGTTGTCTGAGGTAATTCTCTTGGATGAAATTTCTGCTCCTTGACCTTGACTTCCTTTTAGGTTTGTCTTTGTCTGTGAGAATGTCTCCTTGGATTTTACAGACAACGCAAAACTTCTTATAGCTCATCCTTAGGCCTCTTCTTCTTCTTTTTCTTTCTTCTGATAATATGATCTTCAATTTAATTCTTCCAAAATGTAACAGCTAGTTGAGATAGTTGATTGAGGTTCTGCACTTAGAAGTTTTTGTACTTGATACATTGTTAGTATTTAAATACATTATTTAATCAGAATGTATTTATCCTTATGTAGTTTCTATACATTATGGAGTAAGGATAACATGAAATCTCAATAAAGTTTAGTGCAAACATATGATTCAACATATTAAAGATTAAGTGTATGCTTGCATAATTTAAACTTTCATAAATATGCATATATTTCAAACATAGTTGTTAACAATTTAAGCACACTTATTATTTTATCTTAATACAAGTTTTGTTATCATCAAAATCATATATAATAATCCTAACAAAATTAAGCTTACATAGTATAGGACTAACAACGGAATCCATAGAGGAAACGGTTAGGTGATAGAGGTCTATCACACTCTCTATCTAGATTAATCACTATGTCGAGTCACGTTAATAGAGGAAACTGATAATGTTTATAGAGGATCCCACAAAGGTCTGTTAAGATTTTTACAATGGTCATATTCCACAAAGGAAGTAATATATGAGACCACAAAGTTATTCGGGCTCATTATGCCAATAGAGGAATCATTGGAGGCATTCATAAAGGTTTATCATCCTAATGATTGTTTTATATAGAATTTTGAAAAGGCACTTCAACTACTAGTTTTTAACAGTCTTCCTACAAACAGTCAAGAACGTCTCTAGAACTTATAAATACAAGTTTCACTAATGAAAGAAGAGAGTTCTTTGAGATTCCTTGAGCTACAAACGTTGCATTCATATGAGGACCAAAAAGCTTCTAAGTGTATTCACTCTACTACACCTTAACTTTCAACAATATTTAAGCTACATCGAATCCAACATGAGAGAAGTTTGAATCACTTTGCTCTTATTGAGTAATCCCTTCCTTTTGAGCTTTACTTCATGTGCTTCTTAGTCTACCTAGAGGCATTACGTTTTACATCTTTTTTTGGGTTTTTGGGATTTCTACTACTATGGAAAGGGTATCCTTATAACAGTGTTATATTGTTAAGATTTCCCTGGTAAGCTTAGAGAAATTAGGTGATGTTAAGAGTTATTCATTATCTCAAAAAAATCAAGAAAAGTGTGATTCCATGGTGAATAATGAAACCTAAAATTGGGATACCTTGGAGAGTAGAGTAGATGTTGAGTTGATCCGAACCACTATAATTCTTTGTGTGTTTATTATTGTGTATAATTGTGTGCATCCATTGCTACTTCTTCTTGCACTTGCATATTCATTTAGTTTCTTAATCTTGCTTGATTTCGTGCTCTGTCATACACCATTTTTTTGTGACCTACGCTACATACCCGGGCAAGCTAGAGGGTATCATATAAAAAGTAAGATAATGCTAAGTGTGGACCTTCAAGTCAAGTGTGGATCCTTATGGGTCAAGTGTGGACCTTTGAATCAAGTGTGAAATAAGTGTGGATCCTTCAGGGTCATGTGTGATGATGCCTACATCAAAGTGGGAATTTATGGTAAATGGTAAGGATTAGCTTACGGATTAACATATGAATCAGGTTTGGATTAGCTTATGGATCATTTTTGGATTAGATTGGATTGGATTATATTGCATCATGTGTATTAAGGGGTTGTGTTGGATCAAGTTGCATCATGCATGGGATAGAGTAGGTGGTTGCATGTTGGATCAAACTGCTTTGTACATGGGATCAAGTCAAACAATGACTATATTTTTAAATTATACATTGGATCAGCTCTACCTTTTCTATCTACATGGTACTATAATTAGAAAGTATATTATTCAGTTGTATTTCTTAAGATAAAAAGTACAATAATAACTTATTGAATGATGATAATGATTACATTGTGACTAACTTACTAGGCATTTGAGCTCATTCCATGATTATTTCAGATGATGTAGGTATTCAAGGGCAAGAGTGAGGATTCAATTGTATGTCTTTAGGGGCAATCAAGGAGAGAGAGTTTAATTTAAATTTGAGATTTAGGAATGATGGTTGTTAAAAATAGATATTTAAATTTATCTTTTCCTTATTCAAATATATTTGAGACAGAGTTGGATTAGCTAATGATATATTTTGGCTTGATATTGGGCTTATTTGCCACGTTAAAACTATGAGATCTTGGTATGAATAAAGATCTAAGTATATCCCTTTGTAGCTAAGTTTGGGTCATTAAAAATAGTCTTTAAGATAGACAAGAGTATGCTTGGGTCTTGATGAAGGATGAGTGATTTGTTACATTGGATGAGAGAATCGAAGGATCCTTGGGGATTTAATTAGAAGGAAGTTTTGATGTTGCAAGTGCTAATATTCTAGACTATTTATAGAAGGTTGATTTCCTTAAAGTTGGAAAGCAACTATGTATTCAAAGTTTTTATTCAACAAAGGTTCCTTTGAAGTGTCATTGTTAAGCATGTTATCTAAAATTTGGAGTGGCAAAATAACAAAGGATCTAGTAGTGTTAGTGTTTATAAAAGACTACATTACAACTATCTAGTTATGAGTTTTCAAATCATAAACTTGATAACCTTTTTGAAGGGTAACTATTGAAAATGCATTGTCATGCAAATGGATCAAATTTATCATGATGGAGGTAACCACTAGAAACATAAATAAAAAATTAGAAAATAATCATAGGTTAGTTTTTTATTTAGAGTCTATTTGGATAAAGCGCATAAGAAAAGAAATGTATTAGAAAAGTGTAGTAGAAAACTACATCAACAATATAGGCTTTTCAATGAAAAAGTAAGGAAAAATTATTCAAAATGTAAATAATAATAAGAAATAATGATTAAGATGTCATATTAGTCTAAAAAGGAGTATAAGACAATACACTTCTTTTTTAATGTATCCAAAGGAAGCTTAAATGATCTTTTAAAAGAAGCAAACCCTTGCAAAATGGGTGTAGGAATGTGATTTATAAAACAAGTGATCATGAGTAAATTTCCTCAAAAGGACATTGGTGTAACGCCCCACACCCCACCCTATGCAATTTTGCCATCCTGTAGATTGTTTCCTAATGGGTCCTATGCGGGATGCTATCGTTTCCCTCTTCTTACCCTGTACTTTTAAGATCAAAACCTAATATTCATTAGTTGAATAAATTTCTAATATCCATACTCACAATTTTTAGTATAAAACACACTCATCAATAATAACATTTGAATTTAATAATCATATAGCAATAACATAAATCATAAATCATTAACCTATCCTAATTTACCCACAGCCCAGAACCTGTTTCTTCCTATGATGGTAATAAACAAACCCATTGTTATGACATGTCATTATGCTACAATATACATAATTTGAAATCATTAAAACACATTTACACACTTGCACAATTATTGTTATACAAATACACAAAAAAGGGGTAAAAACCCCAATCCACCATACACTGTATGTCTTTAGCCTTTCTCATAAATCCGTTGTCTAACCTATCAACTAAAATTTAACAAGAAAGCGTGAGTACGGGTAACTCAGTAAATAGACAAAAATAGAAAATAACAATTAAAACTCATAAACATGAGATTATCATGATCAAAACATATACAATCATATCCAACATTCAAATGTAATACATAATTCTTTTGATTCCATTCAACAGATTCTCAATACCTTAATTATATGATTTTATTCACCATATTATAATAGACACATTAGTTCTTAAACAAAATTAGGGAATGCTCTCTATTCCCCTCAAATCAGGCATTCACATGAAGCCATATGAAACATACTATTCATCATGACCATGAGGTATTCTTTATCCCAACTAATAAACATCCATACACAAGAATAAGTATCATAAGATACTCATTCCATTCATATCATAAATAGCCGCTAATAACTTTAAATCAAAGGGTATTCATTATTCTCAGCTTTTTGAGCCTTCACAAACTAATATAAATAACAATCATTAACTATCAAAGGATTCAACCATACGTATTCATAACAAATGGGACTATTCCCAAGCAAACATATAAACCCAGATTTAAACAAATGGGCAATTCCCATACAAGTAACCAGAAATGGGGGCCTACTTACTTTCTTATGCCTCAAGTTTCATAGCTCATCAAGCTCGACAATTTGCTTTCTTTCTATATTCCAATGGCTCTACAAGAAACATTCAATGTACATACAATAATGTCATTTATTTGCAAAAGCAACATTAACTACTTCATATTAGATCAAAGACAATGAGGCCACTATTGAATCTATTTATTCTTGAAGTGCAGAACAACACTCTATTATTAATCATAATTTTGTTTAAATATGCATTCTCCTTAATCACTTTCTAATTCATATCATCCATGTATTAAAGATTCGCATCGTTTCTCTAATTGAAACACTTTATCAAACATATGATAAGCATCATTTCATTAATGATGAATTAATCTTCATAATAGATTAAGTAAACTATAACTTTCATTAGCTGACTACCACCAAACTTAAACTCATCACTTATCTTATATGTAACCTATTTAACACTTAATTGACCTTAAGAATAATTCAATTAAGCCTCATTTATGCTTTTAATGCAGGTACTTCATGGCTCATATAACCCATACACAAAAACCACAATTAGGTCAAGGTCAAAAATTTGATTTCACATATCTAAATCACCCCATACATGTCCCAAAACATTATAACTCATAAATTACACATTTCCTCCATGATATTCATACCTAAATCATGAAATTTCCTAATTTTTACTATTCACAAAACCCCAACAAGCCAAAACCATGAATTCTTATGTCCAAATCACGATAATCAATCCATTAACTTATTTCCATTGTTCACAAAAATTTACAAAACCCTAGTTAACAAAAATCCAAATTCGGTTGGGGAAAAGTGATTTACTATGAAGTCTAAGTGTATCTTACTCTCATGTATGAGAATCCAAGCTCAAAACTTGAAGTACCACACTCCATTTGCAAGAAATCATATCTTCTTCCATTTCTCACCATCCAAATTCCTAAAACCCAAGCTTAGAGGTATGCTTAAGTGATTTTCTACTTAAATAAGAAATTTTCCAAACTAAAAAGGCATGAATTTGGGCTAAACTAGGCTAGGGCATGAAGTTTAGGGCATAGGAGAAGAAACAGAATGTATAAAATTAAAATGGAACGAGGTCCAGCCTTTAAAATGTTAGATTTTTCGCTCCTCCACCACAAAACTAGTGTCGTGGCATCAACTTGCTGGATGCCAAAAAATTTGGCTTATGCCGAAGTGAAGTCGGACGTTGCGCATCCACCTCGCTGGATGCCAAAAATTCTCCTCTTCTAAAATAATGTCGTGGCACCAGATGTTAGGATTATGTGCATGATTTTGATAATAACAAAACTTATTTTAGACTTGATATATGCTAATGATGTTGATAATTTAGAAAGCTTGAAATATAGACAAGTATGCTTAAAGAGTATGTATTTTAATTGAGTAATCACTATGCAAGTATATTTGCAAGTTATCAAAAAATCACTATGATCCATATTGCAATTAACTTGGTTTATCATATTGTACTACATTGGATCATATTTATAATTGTTAAGATAAAATTATTTAGAGAAATATCATTTCTATATTCTAAAGAACGTAAGCTTGAAAGAGTTTTTCTAAATACAAAAATACGATTCAAATTTTATATCCATGCTTCTAAACTTATGCAAATTATATGTGGACAAATGTATTTTAATTTTTAATGAAAAATGTCAAAGTCTCAAAAAGTGACAGAATGCAAAAACACAAGTGGAGGATGCCAACCACTTGGAGAAACCGCCTAGGATGCCAGCCACTTGGAGCAACCGCCTGGCAGCAACCGCCTACCAAGAGGCAACAAGGTATACTTGGAAGAAAAGCTAAAGAATCGACCACAATCGCATGGCCCAGTTGCCTAGCATATTGCCTGGCGCACAGCCGCTTGGCCCAAGCTCCTGTCACACTGCCTGTCGACCCCCAACGGTCAAAAATTCAAACATTGTTTCATCAAATCAACTTTAACGGCCATGATTTTGAAAGATCTATTTAAGGAAGAATAGAGGGACATTTCCAACAAGTTGAAGCATTCATTTTGAAGATCCTTTTGGGTTTTAATCTTTTCATTTTCAAGCAACCCAAGGCCAACATCTAAAACCCTTTTTATACTTACACAAGAGCTTTCAAACTTCACAATATTCATCCAAGGCCTTCTTCTATAACACAAAGGGGAGATTCTCAGCACCAAAAAGAGCTACTCCAATCACTTCTTCCCAATGCTCAACAAGAAGCACATTCAAAGTGTAATTCTCTCTCTCTCTCTTTCTTTCCTTTGTGTATATCTTGAGTTGTTAGAAACCCACCAAGAAGAGTGATTCGATTGTTGGAGAGATTATTCTCATAATCAATTGTTAAGTTTATGCCCCCTTGAATTGGAATCAAGAAGAGCAAGTCAATTATTAGAGAGATTATTCTCATAATCGATTGCTAAGTTTATGCCCCATAGAGTAGAATCAAGAAGAGTGCGATGAGTACTTATGTAATTCCATTATAAAAAGATAGTGGAACCCAAGGCATGAAGAGGAGTGTTCTTAGAAGAGTAGAGTAAGGATGGTTGCCCGAACCACTATAAAAATATTATATACTATTCATGTATGATTGATTTACTTTATTGCGTTTAACTGTTTTATTACTTATTTCATTATAACTTGCACATAAGCACAGAAACGAGGGAAAGTAATCAAACAGGGGTTAAGCAAGAAATTTTTTATAAACCCAATTCACCCCTCCTCTCTTGGGTTAAGCCAAGCTTACGGGACCCAACACCAGATTCTTATGCTGTGTCATCGACTTGCTGTCCAACATTTTATGGATTTCCCTCCACTTTAAACCTGAATTTTTCTCATGTATTCACTCCCTCATTAATAATGACATATTAACATAATAATTCACAAAATTATAAAAAAAAAATACTCACTCAAGTAATAAAATCACACCCCAATTGATCATCTTTTCATCTATAACTTGACTCATTCCAACTTTTCTCATAACCTCACTTAATTCATATCAAATTTCAAAGAAGATTCATATATTTATCCTTCAAATCATCACACAAAGTCTAAATACATATTTGACAAAATTTTTCCTCATTTTTAACACACTGGGTGTTATAAGCTTCCATCCTTACAAAAAGTTTCATCCTCGAAACTTTAAGCATCATTTGATTCTCATCAATTTCCTAAGTTTACAATTCTATTTACATCTTGCAGATCTGTCTCCATACGATACACCGGGCGAGTTGCAAATTTTTGATCATATAGCCCAATCCTTCATGAATTATTAACGTTGCCTAGTAAAAACATATACCCAATGCCTTATCTAACGAACTCAAAATGTTCATAAAATCAAGCCACCTTTATCACTAAATGTCACGTTAACTCAAAAAGGACTTTCAATTAATAATGAATTTGATCAAATTTACAATTCAATTATATTAAAACATACCAATTATTATAAATCTTTCATAACTTACCAACAATACCAAATTATTCAAGTAACTTCTTGAAAATTTACCAAAATAGTCGAGTTTTAACGTATAATTCCACATTTTCAATTTATCTTCTCAGATCTTGGAACATACCATAATATAATCATTGAATAAAATTATAATGTAATCCTAGTGGAGTCTAAATACTTTATCTATCCAATCAATGGACACAACAATCAATTTAATACACATTGTCCAATCATTATGACATTAAACTATTTCCCATAAGGGTCAGACTAACATAACCCACCAATGCTCACATCTATCAACTTTACATGTTGTTTTATTACAAAGCATCCCATAATTACACATAATAATAGTAGCTACGATCTCAAGCTACAGTATCAATCATGGATAGAATATAATTATAAAATAATTCCCACATTTGCAAATGGAACTACTATCATTAGGTCAATACAAATAATCACAAGTATTTCCAAGAAAAAGTTTACTAAAATACTATCAATATCAATATTTGTATTCCCATTTGCCTACTACCAACCAATACTATGCTCAAGAGGCTGTGGACCAAGTGGACACAGCCACAAACAAAGTAGACACAGCCATAACCAAATGGCATCAGCTATCATCAAAGTGTACTCAACCACTAGCCAAAGGGACTTAGCTATCTTACAACTTCGGTGTGTTCCAATCCATCCTTGTGATGAGAATGCAAAATGTCATATTTTATTCTCCTAATACTTCATCTTTTGCACCTAATACTTCATCTTTTG
>JAYJMB010051512.1:0-28985 GCA_036873735.1 Pouteria campechiana
TAATGGAAATTATTTGGTTTATTCCAAAGGCGACCAATTCCGGTCATGTCATTCCATTTACATTATTTCTTCCTCATATTTTGTCCTTGATACAATTAGTTACACACTAAAGAATATCCCTTTAGAATCTATTTCTATCCTTCAACCTGGATTGAGGAGCCTTCTATTCCAGGCTCTTCCAACACCAAATTTGGATTGGAAAGTGATGAAAAGGAATTATTGGTAAAATGTCATTATTGGTTAGCTTGATGTGTATGTTTCATGATAATTTTTTTTAATCATTTTCTTATATTTCTAAATTTTAATCTTTACATTATATTTATTTTAATTTTATTTGGCTAATGTCATCCTTAGCATTACTAGCATAGATTTTTTTTCAAAAAGAAAATAAAGAAATTACATTTAATTAAGCCCCCTAATACTGGAAAATATTTAATCATTTTACTAACCAAAAAACTAAAAATTAGGTTGAGTTTGTTTGGTTCTAGCAAACTTGTACCAAGCTATATGCCAAGTTAAAATCACCTAGTAGACTTGATAAAAGCCATGTCTTGGTTAAGCTTCCGCAATGAATGCCAAAACCTATTTCAATATTTTTCTTCTTTTTTTTGAATTATTTTAATTATTAATGTTGAAAATATGATTTTTTATTATTCTTGAATTTATTTAAATATAAAGAACATGAACCACAATAAAAAAAATGCACTACTTAAGTTAAAAGATTTGTATGATTGGGCATGACTCAATGCAACTATGTGTCCCTGATGGTTAAAAATATCCAAGAAATGAAAATAGAATGTAACAATATCAGTAAGATAAATAAAACTAAAGTAGGTAAAAAAATATAGATATAAATAATTATGGGAAAAAAGTTAATTTTTTATGGAAATTAAGTTAAATATTTATTTAAAAAAGCAGAAGAAAGTGTAAAAAAATACAAGGAGATGTTCATTATAAAGTAAATAATATTAAATATGTAAATTTTTGGAGAAAAATTAAGATTTGCTTGAAAAAGTAGATAATAAACAAAAATTATAAAAAATAATTGTATATTATATTAAAGAAAAAGAGAAAAATTTTTCACTCTTTGCATTTTCCATCGTACATGGAGAATAGAAAATGTTGGCAATTATAAAGGGAATAAAAATTAAATACTTAGATATTTTAAATGAAAAGTAAAAATTGATTGAAAAAAATTGAATAAAAAAATAAATTAAAATAAATTAAATATTATATTAAAATATAAATAAAATTTTATACTCTTTAATTTTTACATGTTATATTGAAATGGACCTTATTTTTATTTATTTCATGGGTATTGTAAGATATCACTGTTATTTAACAATATATTCTTTACTTATTTGTTAAAGAACTATAACATAGGATTACTATATAGTTGGCAAACTATATAGCTGGCAAAACCTACCATTTTAGATCCCAACCTCGATAGGAGATATACTTGAACCGTGACATAGCTCTAGATAGTTCTTCCTAGAGGAGAACTAAAAGAGATACTCCTAATAGAATTTATGAATGTATAATCATTAGGAATACCTCTCTAGTCAGAAAACCTTGTATAATTATAATCCTCTTGACGTATAACAACACCCCTTTTATGCACTAACCAAGGCTCACTTATAAAAACACAGGCATGCACACCTCAAAAAACATGTTGTTAATTATCTTCATACATCTCTCACAAAATGCATCAATTTATCAACCCACCAACACACTTGAAGTAGGAGATAAGTCTCATGAGCAACCTATCAAATTTGAGGAACTAAACCACCCTATAACTGGATACCCCAAGCCCTCCAAAGATAACTTATTGCATTTGATCATACCATCTGTGCTTGATGAGTGTTCAAGAGGACTAGCTAGTGGAATTACCACAAGAGTAAGAATATGCCTTCAATTGGACATTAGCTGACATCAAGGGGATCAACCTTGTTCTTTGTATGCATAAAGTCAAAATCAAAAGCGATAAAGCAAGGAAGAAATTTAAATTGAATGCATGAAGAAGTGATAAATTCAAGCTGAAAACTATAAATTAGAACTAATGCTTCATCCATTCTCTTATAGGATTTTTGGTTTAGTTTAGTTTAGTTTAGTTTTCTCTTTTCACTTAGGTTCTTTTTGGTTTTTTTCTTGATCTCAGATAATCTCTTCTAGAAACCATCATCTATTTGAAAAATTCTTGTCCACCTTCATAGGAGATTAAATGACAACACAGCATCATTTCATTTAGGGAAACCCTTAATCTTAACTTTCTTTCATTCTTTTTCATTAAGGACAATGTTGAGTTTACGTTTGGGGGTATATTTGAAGATTTTTAGTCAATTTTGGACAAAATTTTATCTAATATTTAAGGATTTACATTTAGATTTCATATTAGCATTTAGTTTAATTTTGGAAAAATTTTTAGATTTTCACTCAATTCAGTTTGGAATTCTTTTTCAAAATTTAGGCGTAGATTTTTAAGGAGTTACAGTTTCTAATGACTTAGCCAAGTAAAGCCAAGAGCAATTGTGCTAACATGCTGAAATTAAATAGGATGAATTTTCTTTTAGTGATCAATAACATATGCTAAGTTTTTTATTACCATTACACATTATTTAGAAATAAGGATAGGTGCTACCTTGTGATTTCATGATTCTAGTGATAAGTCTTTCTTTTCATGATTAATAAAAATTTTATTGAGCACATTATGTTATGATCACGCAAAGTGTATATGAATTAGTTGATGATGTTGTGAATTCAGTGGCTTATTTTGGTTGACATGAGCATACTAGAACTTGTTTGATTTTCCCTTAAGGTGAACTCCTAGATAACATGTTTACTTAGAAGTAATTTAGGCATTATTTGATCAGTTTGAGCATTTTAAGCTAACCTAGTACATTCACTATCACTAGTATCCCCATTGAGCTTTAATGAAAGAATGACATATGCAAAGTATGTGAAAGACCACCATTCAACTTTTCTTTCTTTAGTCTTATCATTCGAACCTTTTCAACATAAAAAATTATGATTGACCTATTAAGAGACATATTCTATATATATAGTTGTGGAAAAGTACAAGAGTACAAAAGAAGATAAGTTTGAAGGCAGTTGAAAGAAGAATGCCAAAGAATAATAAAAGAGACAAGAGGAAAGAAATCAACAAAGATTCATCGATCAATTGGGGGGATCACATCTCCATGAACTTAATTGAAAATAATTTTGGGGGTTTGGTACTAATATAGCTCATAAAACAGATAGAACCTTAAATAAAAAGTCAAGAGAGCGAATATTTATATAAAATTTAGATATGATCTCTTACTTTGTGTATTCTTATTTGCTTTCTTATTAGCTAAACTCAAGGTCCCATTACAAGCTTAGCAAAGACCTATTGATCCAAATGAATAGACTTATCTACATTAGTGGAGAGGGATTATAAAAGGTAAGCTTATGGGTCATTTTTTGAAGATCATGAGAATCACTAGTTTGCACATTATTGACTGAAAAACATGCATGTAGCATCAGATTAACATTGCACATGCACATATTTTTATTTCATAAAAGGATTGATGATGCATGGATTTCATGAGATTACTTGGAAAGTCTTTTGAGTGATTTTTGAGATATGTGTACATGTGTAATTTGAGAGAGATTTTCCAGATTGATTCATGAGTTTAGATTATTATTTTGCTCGAGGACGATCAAAAGATAAGTTTTGGGGTATTTGATAAACTTATAATATATTATATTTTTATATCTAAATTTATATATAAAAGATCCTCCTGTAATATATTTTTAGTGGTTTACATTGACGTTTAAGTTAATATTGCACGTAATAGAGTTTGTTTTGTTACAGACATAAAAATTTATAAAATGAAACTGAAGATTAAAAAAGGCATCCATTTAAAGAAATTTATTAGATTGATGGAGGAATATTTGGAAAATATGTTCAAATTAAATGTTTTTATCTTTCCAACACATCAAGAATCATATGATTCTGCGTTTATATAAGAAAGTTATGAATAAAACAGTGTAACTATCTTTAGAGTTTCATATTTTTCTAACAAAAAGTGTCACTTTGAGGCCCAAAACTCATATAAGATGGATGATTCAGAAAAAATTATCAACATGAAAGCTTTTCCCCTAAAATTATCTATCAAATGTAAAAGGAATCATGCAATTTTGAGTTTGTATGAGAAAGTTATGATCAAAACATTGAAACTGCTCTAAAACTACTTCATCTGTAGAACGTAAAGATTTGTCTGTAGTAAGTATAACTTTGTCTAAGACAAAGTATATTCATCTATAGCAAGGATAATTTATCTATAGACTAATCAAAGATGAAGTAAATTTGTTTAAGATAAAGTAGATTTGTTTGTATCAAGGCTACTTTGTCCATAGATTTGTCTAAGATGATTTTACAATGCAAAAACCTAAGAAAATGTAGGAAATAGTTTTGGGATGAAATAGAAGTGCGATATGTGGAAATTTCAAATATAATGAAGTTGCTTTTGAATTCCAAACTATGCTTTTAGAAATCAACAATGTGTTTAAAGTATTTTTAGTAGTTGAGTGCCACAATACTCAACTATTAGAGTTATCTTTGAAAGTTAATTTTTTTACATAAGTGTTACTATAATCTTTAGAAGTAGAGACATCAAATTGAAGGTTGATTTCTAGGCATAAGAGTGCTGCAATTTTCAGAAGTTATCTTTGGAAACTAGGACATTGCAGCAACTTAGTTTATTTTGGAAGACAAAGTTATTCTTAGAAGCGAATCTTCGTACATAAAGGAATTATAATTCGTGGAGGAGTTCTACTAAAACTATACTGCTTGGGTTATTTAAGGGTGTCCAGAGTAGACTTGGAAGAGGACTTTTGCAAGGAGAGAGTTGGACAAGGAGAAGAGCTTAGAGCAAGAAGATCAGTGAAGAAAGCCGTTGCAACTTGAATATTTTTTTTTCTTTCTTTCTCATTCATCTATTGTTTTTAAAGTAACATTCAAACTTGGATTATGATGATATTTATCAATTACTCAGTTAATTTTAATTCAATTATGATATTTTAATTTTTTTTATCTAGCAATGAAGCTTGTATTGATGTTTGATTTTTGAGTTGGATTATCTTCTTTTCCATTATTTTTTCTTTTCTAAGCTTAATGCATGCATGTGTTTAGCTACCATTTGCATGAACTGATATTCTTAATTTATACCCAAGAGAGGTGAATTAAGAATAGACTCTTAAATTGAAGGACATATGATGCAATGAAGTCTAGAGATAGCCATTATACATATGCAATTTGTTTGAGTATGACCTTGTGAGCGCATATATTACACTTGAATGCCTAAGCTTAATGGGTTTATTGATTTGGATTTGCATGGAGATATAGTAAATCACTTCAATAGGAAAACCTATCATAACACTTGAGAAATGGTGATAGATACTTTAGTGCATCTTATTGACAATGAGAGGAATGATAATTTACTCAATGCAATTCATCAATACATATGGATTTGCTAGGTGAAGTTGAATCCCTGATATTTAATCCATTGATCTTTCTTGCAATTCATCGATACAAGTGGATTTGCTAGGTAAAGTTGAATCCTTAGATATTTCATCCATTAATCTTTCTTGCAATTCATCAATACAAGTGGATTTGCTAAGTGAAGTTGAATCCCTAGATATTTTATCCATTAATCTTTCTTCTTTTGATCTTGTGATTTATCAACTTTATTATTTTGTTTAGATTTAGTTTTTATATTATCTACTGAAATTGACTCAATTAAATAATAATGATTTGATACAAGTTTGGTACTTAGTGTGTGACAACATACTTCCTCATGGGAATGATACTCAACTCACTTAATCTATATTACTTGTGATTATATATACTTGCATGAGAACCAACACATCACATCAACTTCTAGAATAGATATGCTTTTGGAGTAGTTGCTACAAATGAACAACCTCATGATGTAGTAGGCGATGCAAAAATAGAGAAATGTTTTTGAAAGAATGCTCACTTCAAACAACCAGAGAGGTAATCCCTATCTGCAATCCTTCATACCATAGTTACTAAGACAACATCCCCAGAGCATTCTTGGGGTCAACATTGGAGTCCTAGCTAATTCCCAAACCAATTTTGTAACTAAAGATAATATAGGAACTCGTAATCCAACAAGACCCGACTTTCATAATGACTTGCACTCCAATAAGGAGCTAGACCAATAACAATAGTGTAGGAGCCAATTCTGAGAGCCATACCTTATGTGAGAACAATGGATGGTGCATTTTCTATGACACACACCAGGCATTATGACATAAGGGAACCCCTCTCCTCATTGAGGAAAGAGGAAATATTGAAAGAATTCTCAATTGTCTAGTCAGATCTACTAATACCACTAGAGAACTCACTCACTGACAAGTGGACATGCGATTGATAATCAAAATCTAGGAGAGAATAAAGCGCAATACCATGTCTAGACAAAAGCTCAAAAACTCTTGGAAGAAAAGATCGAAGGACTAGTGGAGAAAATCTCAAAAAGGCACATAGAGTATAGGTGAGTTATTAAATAACCTCCCTTTACAAAAGAAATAATGGAAGAGCCCCTACCATATGAATTCAAAGTCCCTTATATCAATGCCTATAATGAAATAGCGGATTTAGGAGATCACCTTTCAAGATATGCTGATCAGATGAACCCTGTAGGATCATCTGATGCCATCAAATTTTGAACCTTCCAACCCACATTAAAAGTGTTGAGTCTAGCCCCTTTACTTAGTTTGATTTTGATAATGAATGTAAAGCTTTAACTAAGTTTTGATGATAAGCAAACACATGAGTCAAAATTTGTAGTACTAATAAGTTAATTTCCAACTGTTGCAAAAATAAAATAATAAAATAAAGAAAGCACACTAGGAAAACTAACTTAAAGTGATATGGAGTGCAACATGTTAAGAAATCAGTAGAAACACATCACTAATTAAGCTCCAAAAGAAGAAAACTATGTAAATGTAGAAGAAGATTAAGCTTTGAACATTCAAAAGATATTTAAGAACCTTCAAACTAGTTCTAAAGACAAGTCTAGCAGTTCAGAAGTTACTTTAGAGGATTCGAATAAGTCTAAAATTGAATTTGAAGAATTCAAAGGATAATTCAAAAGTTACAAATAGTCTAAAATGAAGTTTGAAATATTTCAGAGGAAGCTTCGAGGATAACTTTAGAAGTTTCAAACAAGCTCTCAAATGCTGCCAAGGTCTAAAATTAGTTCAGAGTCACATTTAGAGGAAGGATTCCAAGCTTCTGAGTTCTGTAAGATACTCTAAAGTCAAGTTCAAATTGATGAGAACTTCTAGAGAATCCTTCAAAGGAATGAATCAAGCCACAGAAGTTTGGAAATATAGCCATTTGTGATAGTTGGGTATGTTAACCTTGAGAGGAGAATTTAAAGGAATCATCTCTACTTTCAAAAGTTTGAGAGCCTCACTGGAATGCACCAGCCTCTCCAAACAACATTTAGAGGAATGTCTTTAGACCTTCAGAGGTCTGGAATTTAATGTTGTAATGGTAATTGACACCCTTACCCAACCTTTAGAGTTCTGAAGCCAATTTTCAAATTTCTAAAGAGCACAATATATGCTTTTTGGATTGAGTGAGTTTTAAACAATCTAAAATGGTTAAAATTTTTCCAAAAATTCATATAATGGATATATTATCTTTCAAGAGATATATATAAGTAGAAGATCAAGATGTTGAAAGAAGTTACTTGAGTAATTAAGAGAGCATTAGCGAGCATTTACAATCAAAAGGTTTTCTTCCAACAAGTTTGAACTCCTCACAGCACTTCACTCTGAATCAAAGATCAATGCATCATCTTCACCACACTTTAAGTGTGTAAAAATTTGCCTAACTAAGTGGCATCTTTCCTTGTATAAGTTATTCACTACTTTATTATTTTTGCAAGTAAGGAGCTTATAGTATTACTATTTGGATTTAACAAGTAAGAGACATTTGCTGGGATTGTAAGAGTTTGTTGGTGAGCTTAGGAAACCAACTTTTTCCTGTTTGAAAGGTGTTAGTGGAACTTAAGATAGTAAAGGGGGCTATCTTAGACAGTGGAGTAGGATTCCAGCTCGAGCCAAACCACTATAAAACTGTCTATTCATTATGTTGTGTAATATTTTCTTTATTTATTAGTAAAAATCATTTTATTTGGCCGAAGTTCTTAAAAGCTTAATTCAACTTCCTTCTTGAGCTACCATTTGCACAAAACCAACAACAAGGAGTGGCACTACCATGACATTGGACATTGGATCCTAGATCCTCAAGCACCTTCAAGTAATTGCAAAAATAATTCCTAACTAGTTTTGTAGGGTAGCATCAACAAAAGAAGGATGTAAAAACATTAATAGTGGTCAAACAAAAAGAAAGAAAGTCCCTTTAAGAGTATGTTAATAAGTTCAATTGGCTTATTCTAGATGTCAATGGGTTAGATAAAACTGTGGTGATAGCCGCAGTACAAAATGGGATTAAGAGGAAATAGATTAAATATCATCTGTGTCTAGAACTGCCAAAATGCTACTCAAGGCTCTTAAAAGCCTTTAATAGACATATTAATGCAGAAGGTTTTATCAAAGGAGACAACTGTAGCAAATCGCCACACTAAGAAAGAGAATCATCCAAAAGAGCAAGGGGACCACCTATCATAGAGAGGTAGGTTTGAAAACTATACTCTCTTGACCAAGTCTCACACTTATTTTTACTAAGAAATAAAAAATAAAGGATACCTTCTTCAACCTGACCATTGAGATCGGATCCCAAAAGATAAGAATCTCAAACATATTGCCTCTACTACAAATATTAGAGTCGTGATACTAAAGATTGTATACAATTCAAAGAAGGCATTGAAAATTTAATTATAAGAAGGAGATTGTAGTGCAATTTGGCAAAGAATGTACATGAGAGAGAAAGGAAATAATAGATAGCAAGATGCTCCCCCACAAAGAGAGGAGATTTGAAGGGAGCAAGAGAGAGATGTTGCAATGGAAGCTAATCATCTAATAGTTAGAATAATCAATGTAATTAATGGTGGATTAATATCAAGTAGAACCACCCTCATTGAAAGGAGAGCTTAAGCCAAATTGATCAATTTATGAATGAAAATTTTATATCACTAGATTACTCATACTACATTTAAGAATTCTTGTGAAGTATTTTTTTTATGCAATATCTTTTACATTATAATAATAAAACTATATATCCTTGTTAGGTTTCCTTAGAACTATATCACTAATTTCGGTATCGAGAATTTTTGAGTAACTTTCCTTTTGTAGGACAAGAACCCATCGGAAAATAGTGTCACTCCCTAGTTTAGCATCATCTCTTGATATTCGGCTTCCGCAATTAGTTGCTCTAGGTGTTTGAGATAAGCCCACTTAGTGAAAAAGCATTCTTCATCTTCAACAAGGCAATTTTGTTTAAAGGCCTATTTGGCCCCATGGTTGTGAGAGATGGAAGCACTTTCAAAACCATAAATGCACTTTTATTTCACTTTTGGATCATTTGGCTTAAATATCAAAGTGCTTCTATCTTATAGTTTAAGCTAAATTCGCGTGGTTTAGGAGAAACTAGAATTTAGTGCTTCTCCCAAGCGCATGAAATTAGCATTTGTGTTTGAAAGTCAAAAAGACCAAAAACTCAAAATTGAAGTTCTTTTCCTACACCACTCCTACCCGTTTTCATTCATGACCACATATCAATTTTTCATGGTTGTGCGACTGCTGTTGCCATTCTATATTTGATGAATAGTCTTCCTATTTTTATGCAGTGGGTTATCATGATAATTGTTTTTACTAATTTATTTATTATTTATTATAATAATTTATTTATTACTAATTTTCATTTATATTTTAGATTACCACGTATTTAATTATAAAAATTTTTTCTTTGGTATCTAAAATAAAAATTATTTATGAAAATATTAATAATATATGAATCAAAATTTATAAAATCATTGCAAAGATTTATACGCAAGCACTTTAAAATAACCATTACATACATTATATTTTATATCTTCTTCAAATTATTTTTCAAGATTTGGTTATTTGCGTAATGCTTTTGAAGATAATTAATGAAGTTAAAGCATAATTATTGTATCCTTTGTATTCATTTATATAATAAAATTACTTTCAAACAAATATGTAATACCAAAAGTACTTTTAAATAGTATAACAAAACACTTTAAAAATATCTTACTTCAAGTACTTTTTACTAAAGTTCTATTGCAACAACGCTTTTTCCAAAACACTTGAACTCCATAATGAGGCAAAATAGGGCCTAAGTCTAACATCAGAACCATCTTAATTTTGATGATAAATGCATAATAACAACTAAGTTTTTATGATGAGAAAACATATGAGTGGAAAATGTTGGTCTCGAAGATTAGGTAAAAACCCAAGAGGGGATGAGTGAATTAAGTACTTTAAAAATTATTGCTCTACCCCTTTTAAGGATCAATCATCCCTCTAGAAATCAATTCAAATCATTCAATCCATCAATGCACAAATAAATAAGGGACAAGGATTTTTATAGTTGTTCAAGTAAACACTCTACTCCACTCTTCCAAGAGCACTCTTCTCTTAGTGTCTTAGGTTCCACTATTCCCAATAGCAGAAATACAATAGTGCTCCTAGCACTCTTCTAGACTTTAGTTCTAGGGGCATAAACATAGTGTTCCCAGCACTCTTCTAGATTTTAGCTTTAGGGGGCGTAATCACGATGCTTCCAGCACTCTTCTAGATTCCAACTCTAAGGAGTATAAATAAATAGCTCTTGTCTACACTTAGATAGTCATAGCTCTTCTTGAATATAGTCTCAACCACTAGCTCAAGAAATTTACAATGAATGAATATCAGAAGTAGAAGCACAAGTATTTCTCAATAAGCACAGGGGAAGGTTTCTAAAGTTTGAATGCAGAAGTAAATGATATTCTCTAAAGGTGATTGGGGGCCTTCAAAGAGAGTTAAGGAAGGTTTAAATGCAAGGCTCTTGACTCTTAAAAGATAACAAAAAGTTTTGGCTCAAATCAGTAAATGCTCTCAAGAGGATATTGAATATTTTCTTTGATACTTGGTCACCCTCCTACTTAAACGAGGTTCCATTTATAACTGCTTTGAATTCTAATTATTGTTGGTAGGTGAGCTTCATTAATGATAGAACACTATTTTGATTAGTGTATTTGAATTCTTTGACTTCTGCTTAATCCTCGTTTGTTGAAATGCTTGCAGCGCTGACCTTGGAGAAGATAACTTCCAAATTCTTAATAAGTTTTGGTAAAGGTATGACGGCAATGGCTGACTCTTTCATCAATATACAAGGGGTGTTATTAATGCTAAATGAAGACCAACAATTTAGTTTGTCCATTACACATCTTTTACTGATGACAGACGAAGTATTTGTCTAGCTGGTCATCAGAAAAAGTTCCTTCTTCTTTTGATTTAACCTTCATAAGTAGCAGACCAATCGTGGAGTTATCATGTCATCACATCGTCTATTGGGTTGTCTATTGTAAGTAACAGATAGATCTTAGAAATGCAGATGAATTATCCTTTTCAATGCTTTGTCTTGTGGATTGTCTATTGAATTGTAGAAGTACGGATAACTTATTTCTTCAGCACTTTATCTATTCAGTTGTCTGTTGTAAGTAACAGACAGATTGTTGGAGCACAGACAAATTTTCTTCATTGCTTCATCTGATGGGTTGTTTGTTGTAAGTAATAGACTAACCATTGAGGTGCAGATAAAATTTCTTCACTACTTCATCTATTGGGTTGTCTATTGTAAGTAGTAGGCGGGCTTAGATATACAGACAAACACCATTGCTCTGCCAATCAAAGTTCTCTACTTGACCATCACTTCTCCGCCATTTCTTTTTATAGCAGACAATCATTAGATTAACTATAACTTCCTTATAATAGATGAAGTCTCTTGTATGTATGTTATTTTGCATTCGTCGGATATAATCTCCACATTGACAGATGAATGGAGACTTAGTCGAATCCTTTTTATTTGAGCTTTGTCTATAATGACACTTCTTTTTTTGCTTCTATACTAACGCAAGCCTTTTTCAATTGGACAGATTGACATCTTGGAATATCTTATCTGTATTCATTTGTCCATGAAATCTGCAACTTTATTCTGCATACTAAAAACTTGGCAACAACCATCATTATATAATTTTTAATCAAGTTTTGTTTGTCATCGAAACTATGTATTTCTACCAACATCCTCCCCCTTTTAATGATGACAAAACTTGATTAAAAATTATTTTAAAAAAATCTCTCCCTAAATGTATGTAGTTAAAAAAGATTTACAAAGTTTAATCATTCCTCAAGTTGTCATCTTGTGATATTTCTCTTGACTTATTTTATACGTATTCTTCCCTTGATTATTTAAAGATCATGCATGTTTACATTCCCTTGAGATAATTTGCATTTTCTTTCTCCCCCCTTTTGTTATAAGCAAAAAGAAACCTTCACTCTCCATAATTATAGGCCAAACATAAAGAGAAAAATAAAGATGTTATTTCACTTTATTTCAGTACAAGTAAAGATACAAAGCAAATTGTCCTAGATACAAATATTCTAAGTTTGAGGAGATGGAGCAAGAGATTGTGGTAGACCCTAAAGGAGGGTCTCCACACATTGGAGGGATGTGCATCAAAAACTTGGAGAGGTTTTTTCAAATGTGAGAAACCAAGGTTTTGGATGGTGGATAGGAAGATGAGGGATTGGAGAGAGATGTAATATACTTGATTTTTCCGTTTCTCTCCTCTTCAAATGCCCAAGATGATGGTAATATGTGAATCAGGGCTACTTGGTAGTGATGAGATTGTAGAATAAAGTCTGCAAAGCTAGAGTTTGAAGAGAAATGCTTTTGTAAGATAGGTGTAAACAGAAACATTATTATCCCTCCACGGAAGCAACTAAAGAAGCACTGGTTGATTCATCAGTCCTTACCATGTGCTTGTCTTCTCGCTATGCTTATTTCCAAAGTATTCTTCTTCGAGTAGCTTTATCTTTGTGGTGCAGAAAAGGATTGCGATTCAAGGGATAAAATAGATTGAACGTGGGGGCTATACGAGGTGGTTGATATAATATTTTTGAAAAGAGAGAATAAATCATGCTAAAAATAGAGTCTGATGTGATAACGATAACTGTAAATTGATTGTGGCAAGAAAATGAGGTATACTCAACCTTAAAAACCAAGATTCAGATGAAGTGAGAGTAAAATTCTATATAGAAGTAACTAACTTTGTCTGAGATGAAGTCTAGTCTTATGAAGGCATATTCAATATTGCAATTTAGGGCATAAAATCATTAAAAATTTCACTATTAGATGATCACATTTTTCATGCCTAATTCTCCTCTAATATTGCAAAAAGTGTTTAATGATAGTGGGTTAGTAAAACTGTCAGTAAGTTGAGCATTTGTGGGCACATATTCTAGACATATGTCATATTTTTCTACATGATCGCTAATGAAGTGGTACCGAATTTCTATATACTTGGTTCTTGAATGTAAAATAGGGTTCTTTGTCAAGTATATGACACTAATATTGTCACATTTGATAAGTATGTCTCTATAGCTTAATCCATAATCGAGAAGTTGTTGTTTCATTCATAACAATTGAGTGCAACAACTTCCAGCTATAATATATTTGACTTCTGGTGTGGAGAGAGCAACGCTAGTTTGTTTTCTAGAAAACCATGATACTAGATTATTTCTTAGGAATTGATAGGTTCCACTAGTACTTCTTCTATCAAGTTTATATTCTCCAAAATCAGCATCTAAGTATCCAATGAGTTCAAAATCGGTTCTCTTAGGATAATAAAGTCCAAGATTTTGTGTGTCAACTAGATACTTAAAATTCATTTCACTACAATAAGATGAGACTCTCTAGAACTTGACTAAAATCTAGCACATAAGCATATAGTAAAGAGAATATCTGGTCTAAATGCAATAGGTAAAAAGAGATCTAATCATACTTCAATATTGCTTTTGATATACACGTTTACCCTTTTTGTCTTTGTCTAGCCTTGTTAATGTGCTCATTGGAGTACTTATTGTCTTAATTTCTTCCATTTTGAACTTTTTCAATATCTCTCTAGTATTTTTGGATTAACAAATGTAGTTTCCATCATCTCTTTGCTTGATTTGCAATCCAAGGAAATAACTCAATTATCCCACCATAGTCATTTCGAATTCAGCTTGCATAATCTTTGGGAAGTCTAGACAAAGATTCTCATTAGTAACTCCTAATATATTGTCATCCAAATAAATTTGAACTATCAAGATATCATTGTTGATGTTTTTGATAAATAAGGTAGTATCAACTTTTTCTCTCTTGAATTTATGATCACTTAGGAATTTGTTCAACCTTTCATACCACGCTCTTAGAGCTTGTCTCAAACCATATAATGCCTTTTTGAGCTTATAGACATATTAGGTTGATCATCATTTTCAAAACTAGGGGGTTGGTTTACATACACTTCCTCACTCAAATATCCATTTAAAATATACTTTTTGCATCCATTTGAAATAACTTAAAGTTCTTATAGAATGCAAAAGTAAGTATTATTTTAATGGATTCTAATCTAGCTATAGGGGTATATGATTTTTCAAAGTCGATTCCCTCTTCTTGGGAATACCCCTTAGCAACTAATATTGCTTTGTTTCTTATAACTAATCTACTCTCATTTAGTTTGTTTCTAAATACCCATTTAATTTCAATTATATCAACATTCTTTGATTTTAAAACTAACTCCCATACTTTGTTCCTTTCAAACTGGTTAAGCTCTTTTTGCATTACAATGATCCAATTCTCATCATTTAAAGCTTGGTCAATGCTAATTGGTTCAATTGTAGAAATGAAAGCATAATACCATAGATATTTTGTGTAGACCTTCTTATTTTGATACCATCATAGACATTACCTATGATTTATTTTCTAGGATGGGCATTAATAAATCTCAATCAATAGGAGATTGATAGGGAGCATTACTTGGACTTACTTCCTCTTCATTTTTTGAACTTTGTATGTCTTCACAGTTTGTGCCATCCTCTTGCTCCTTCATATTTATCATGGCTTCATCTACATCACTATCACACTCCTTTCTCAGGGTTATATTTGCTTCATTAAATTTAATGTGTATAGACTCTTTTACAACCTATGTTTTCTTAATGTAAACTTTAAATGCTCTATTATTAAAAGAGTAACTAAGGAAGATAGCTTCATTGCTTTTTGGATCAAATTTTTTAATGTTATCTTTTCTATTATTCAGCATATAGCATGAGCATCTAAAGGAATGAAAATATGAGATATTTAATTTTCTTTCTTTTCAAAGCTCACATTTGGTTTTCTTTAAGATTGCTCTTATGGTAACCCTATTTAGCATATGGCAAGTTGTACAAACTGCTTCTCCTCAGAATCTTTTGGATAGCTTACTCTCATTTAATATGGTCCTTATTATTCCTTAAATTATTTGATTCTTTCTTTCTATAACTCTATTTTGTTGAGGAGTTCTAGAGAATGGGAAACTATGATAAATTCCTTTTTTATCACAAAATTCGATAAATTTTTTATTTTCAAATTCACCACCATGATCACTACGGATAGACACAATTGACATTTGTTTCTCATTTTAAAAGCTTTGAGAATATATAAAACATTGAAAATGCTTCATCTTTTCCAATTAAGAGAATCACCCATGTGAATCTAGAGTAATCATCCACGATCACATAGATTTCTTTTTTCTCCAAGGGTTACTATATCCAATGATCTAAATAGATCCATATGTAGTAATTCTAGAGGTTTGGATGTAGATACCTCATTTTTAGAATGGGATACTTTGGTCTATTTTGACAATTGACAGGATTTGTATATTTGATTTTTGTCATAGTTTAATTTTGGTAGACCAATCACAAGATCCTTTTGCCACAAAGATTTGATATTTAACATATTGATATGTCCCATCCTTTTATGTTATACCCATGAATTATCTTTGATTGTAATTAATTATTTTTCAACAAAATTATCTAGTTGTACTAGATAAATATTTTCATACCTTTTTTCACTGAATAGTAGATTATTATCTATGCTAAATACATTACATGCAAATTGTTCAAACACAATTTTGTGACCCTTATCACATAATTGAATGATATTTAGCAAATTATGCTTGAGTCCTTCTACATATAATATATTCTCTATGCATGCATTGAATAAACCATGAATTTTACCTATCCCTTTGATAAGGCCTTTGTCATTGTTGTCGAATGCAACTGTTCTTCCATTTATTGGCTTCAATTCTTTGAACAACTTCTTATTTCTAGTCATATATCTCAAGTAGCCACTATCCATGAACTAGGCATTGCCAAATATAGCTTTGAGACTTATCTGCATCCAAAGCAAATTTTTCTTCTTACCTTTTTGGTACCCAGGCATTAGGTCCAACGGTGTTAGTGGAATTGTATATGCAAGAAGTTTGTGCATAATCCTTGCATTTCCATCTCATCTATGCACCTTTTTCTGCATCTTTTTTGCATAGCAATCATATACTTTATGTCCAATTTTGTTGCAGAAATAGCAAGTATTTGAATCTTTGCTAGGTGCATTATATTCCACTGGTTTCTTTACCTAGGGATAACTAATGAACCTTCTAATGTTTAGACAGTCTTCCCTTTCTTCTATGTGGTTCACTCCCTTAGACCATCCAGTAAATTTTTGTAAGTTTTCATCCCTTACTGTTCACAACCAAGTCTCTTTTTGCTGGTTTGACCGGTCATTCTCATAAACTTGGCCACAGATTCTCCTGGATTGGATAATTACTCAACATACTGTTTAATATCTATATCTCCTTCTTCTGATTTCCAACCTCTTTTTGTAGAGATAAATTTCTTTCTACCAGAATAAAATTTACTTTGACAGTTGCATCAAAGTGTCTTTTCTTTTGAGTAAGTTTCTAGCCAAGTGGTTTAAACTCACTAAAGAGAGAGTTGTATGATTATTATAACTCATCAAACTTTTTTGCATTTGACACAAGTGTTATTTGAGCTTGAAGAGTCATAATTGTAAGAGTAGCAAAAGTTTACTTATGTCCCTAGCTTTGTTGTGCATTGCTCTTTGATAGTGACTTGATCTGTTGATTTGTTCTCCATTTGGGCCATGCAGCATATTCTTGAAAGATATCTAATTTCATTGTCACTTTTATCACTTGAGCTTATCCTTGATGAGTCTTCATCATTCATGTACATTCCTCTAGCTTAATTTCTTGAAGACTTTTTGAAGTGTTTCTTTTCTTTTCTATCATCCTTCTCATTCATGTTTACTATTTCTTTAGTGGGACACTCAGTAAACATGAGTCTAATCCCTCCACATCTATAGCATGTGGGGAAATCGTTTTTCTTTTAGATATTTTCTTTTGTTGTCTAGGGTATCTCCTTGAGGTGCTACCTTTATTGTTTCTTGCAAACTTTCTGAAGTTTCTGACCAACATGGCCATATCATCTTCTGATTGAGTCGCTGGATCATTGCTACTTTCTTTAGTCACTTTGAGAGGAATGCTTTTGTTTGGCTTTATTGGCTCATCTCTCTTACTTTTCATTCGCTCATATGACATCAATGAGCTGATGAGATTGTCCACTAGAAGAGTATTCAGGTCCTTTGCTTCCTTTATTACTGTGATCTTCTAGTTCCACGATTCTAGTAACACCCTTAGTATCTTCCTTATCTATTCAAAATTTGTTACTTCTTTTTCCAATCCTTTCAGAGCATTAGTAACTTTAGAAAAATGAGCATACATTTCTGATATACTTTCTTCTTCTTTTATAATAAAGTTTTTTAGTTCTCCTATCAACATATTTCTTCTAGTTCTCTTGACTTGTGTGGATCCTTCATATATAGAAACTAATTTATCCCAAATAACTTTTGCAATGGTGCAAGAGGATATTCTATCAAACTTAGATGAAGATAGTCCACAAAATAAAGAGTTCATAGCCTTTATATTATTTTGTACTAAGGCGGCTTCCTCTTTAGTCCATGCATCTACTTTAGTAGTAGGAAGAGTGATTCCAATTTTAATAGCCTTCCAAGACTCAATATCATTGGCTATAATAAATTATTTCATCCTCAACTTCTAGTAAGCGAAATTGGTTCTATCAAATAAGGGTGGTTGGGTAGACAATTTCTCCTCGAAGAATATCTGTGAAGAGGATGATGGGTTTGCCATTTGATCACTATAAATTTTATGTAGTCTACTCTGATACCACTTGTTGGTCTTGAAGATTAGGCAAAAATCCAAGAGGGGAGGGGTAAATTACGTACTTTAAAATTATTGCTCTACTCCTTTAAGCATCAATCATCCCTCAAGCAATCAATTCAAATCACTTAATCAATCAATGCATAGATAAATAAGGTACAAAGATTTTATAGTGGTTCGGGTAAACACTCTACTACACTCTTTGAAGAACATTCTTAGTGTCTTGCATTCCACTATTTTAATAGCAAAAATACAATAGTGCTCCTAGCACTCTTCTAAATTCCAGCTCTAGAGGGCATGAATAAATAGCTCTTGTCCAGCTCTTCTTGAATCTAGTCTCAACCACTAGCTCAAAGAATTTATAATGAATGAATATCAGAAGTTGAAGCATAGGTATTTCTCAATAAATATGGGGAAGGTTTCTAAAGTTTGAATGTAGAAGTAAATGATATTCCCTAAAGGTGGTTGGGAGCTTTCAAAGAGAGTTAAAAAAGGTTTGAATGCAAGGCTCTTGACTCTTAAAAGATAGCAAAAAGTTTTGGCTCAAATCAGTAAATGCTCTGAAGAGGGTTTGAATATTTTCTTTGATACTTGGTCACCCTCCTACTCCTACGATCTTCATTTATAACTACTTTAAATTCTAGCTGTTGTTGGTAGATGGGCTCCATTAATGATAGAAGACCATTCTAATTAGCGTATTTGAATTCTCTAACTTCTGACTAATCCTCATTCGTTGAAATGCCTATAACATTGATCTTAGAGAAGATGATTTTCGGATTCTTAATAATCTTTGGTCAAGATATTGTTGTAATGGCTAACTCTTTCATCAATATGGAAAGGGCGTTATTAATGTTGAATGAAGACTAACAATTTGGTTTGTCCATTACACATCTTTTGCTTATGATAGATGAAGTATATGTCCAGGTGTTCATCAAACAAGGTTCCTTTGTCTTCTGGTTTGACTTTCATAAATAGTAAATGAATCATGGAGTTGTTATATCATCACATCATCCATTGGGTTTTCTATTGTAAGTAACAGATAGATCTTAGAAATGCAGACAAATTATCCTTTCCAGTACTTTGTCTTGTGGATTGTCTGTTGAACTGCAGAAGCATGGATGATTTATTTCTTCAGCACTTCATCCATTCAGTTGTCTATTTTAAGTAACAGATAGATTGTTGGAGCGCAGATAGATTTTCTTCATTGTTTCATCTAATGAGTTGTCAGTTGTAAGTAACATACTAATCATTAAGTTGTAGATAAAATTTCTTCACCGCTTCATCTATTGGGTCATCTATTGTAAGTAGTAGGCGAGCTTAGATGTATAGCCAAACACCATTACTCTACCGCACTAACTTCCCTGCTTGACCTTCACTTCTCCTTCATGTCTTTTTATAGCAGACAATCATTGACTTAACTATGGCTTGCTTATGATAGATAAAGTCTCTTGTATGTACGTTGTTTTGCATAATCTCCACATCGATAGATGAATGGAGACTTAGCTGAATCCTTTTCATTTGAACTTTGTCTATAATGGCACTTCATCTTTTGCTTCTGTACTAGCGCAAGCCTTTTTCAATCAGATAAATTAACATCTTGGAATATCTTCTCTATGTTCATTTATCCATGAGATCTGTAACTTGATTATACATACTAAAAACTTGGCAACAACTATCAGTACATAATCTTTAATCAAGTTTTATTTATCATTGAAATCATGCATTTATACCAACAAAAAAGAGGGTACTAACAATTTTATTTCCCAAATGTTGCAGAAGTAAAACTGAAAAATATAAGTTTCACACAAAGAGATCAAAGCAAATGTGTTCAAAGACTAAAACCAATTCAATGACAAATGAAATAAGTCCAAACACATCCTAAAAGAAGGCAATGTATAGAGTATAAACCCTTCAAAAGAGGTTTGTTTTTATTGCTGGCAATGGTTACCGACAACCAAGTTCAACCATAGAGATTTGTAGCTACCCTATGCAGTCTATTGCCAACGCTAGCAACTTTTCGATGAATAAATTGCAAGTAAATTATAATGATAAAAATCTTAATGAATATATTTCAAACAGACATAAGCTCTTACATGGTTCATAAGTAGAGACTTTGATCAAAGGAAGAAGAAGTTGGAGAATTATTCAAGCCTAAATTTGTGTATTTACAACTGATAAAGTCTTCTTCCACAAAGTTCTCAACTCCTTTGTTCATAAACTCTTCTCATAATCCAATGCTTCATCAATATCTACTTCAAAGGATTTCAAAACTCTATTCTTCATTGAGTAAATCTTATATTTTTTTCCTTTTTATTATGTATAACTCTACCTTAGTAAAAGGCAAATCATTGTACAAGTTTTAGTTACTTATTTGTTCTTTCTGCAAGTAGGAAGCTTGCGGCATAAAAGTTGATTATGCAAGTAGGAAGAATTGTATTGTTTATAAGAGTTAGTTAGTGAGCTCTATCAAACTAATGCGTTATTGGAAGTGTTGTGGTTAGTAGAACCTAAGACAGCAAAAGAGAAATTGTCTTAGAGAAGTAGAGTTGGAACTCAACTTGGGCCAAACTATTGTAAAAATTATCTATTGTGCTCTATGATCTCTTTCAAATCCTTTTTTAGCACATTTGTTCTTATTTGGTCAAAAATTTGTAAAGCTCAATTCACTCCTCTTGAGCTACCATCTTATAGGGGACCAATAATTGATTTTAGAGCAAACTTCACTTGTTAATCCTACTTAATTTATTTGCCAGTCAGTGAAATGATCCATTGTGGCCAATTTCTTTCACAACATGGTTACAGAAAGTTAGTCCACTACCTATCCACCTTTTTTGATGGATCTAAATATGGGACCTAGAAAATGAGGATGCAGAACTTCATGATTGCTATAGACTACTATTTGTGGATAACCATAAAAAATGGAAAGATTGTCCTCAATATGGAAGATAAGTATATTCTTATGGAATTCTTATAGTAAAAAATGATGCTAAGGTAAAGAATTGCCTCTACTATGCTCTTTCCCCATCCAAATTTGAAAAGATATTGTCCTTCGATACCGCCAAAGAAATATAGGACAAATTCCAAGTTGCCCATGAAGGGACGAATAAGTAAAAGAAACTAAAATAAATATAATTGTGCAATAATATGAGTCCTTCACTATAAAAGATTCAAAATCTATATCCAACATGTTTGATAGATTGCAAAAGATCAACAATGGTCTGAAGATCCTTGGTGAAAAGTATGAATAGTCCAAGCTTGTGAAGAAAATCCTAAGATCACTTCCAAGACATTGGATGCCAAAAGTGACAACATTACAAAAAGTAAAAGATTTAGATAAGATGACTATAAAAGAACTTATCTTATGGGTTCAGTTATGACTTATAAGGTATTAGTGAAACAAAAAAACTCCTGAAGAAGCTCAAGGAAAACAAGCTATTGCTCTAAGAGCAAAATCTGAGAATGAAGACACCCAAAAAGAAGCATCTCCAATGGAGAGGATGATGAAGACGTGACAATGCTGACTAGGAGATTCAAAATATTGCTTAAGAAGAAAAGAGTTAGAGGAAGTTCAAATAATTTTAAGAACAGAGTTAAAAAGAAACCTATACCAATCTTTGCAATTGTAGCAATCTCAAGCACATTAAGTATGATTGCACAAATTTAGAGAAGAAGTTAGGAGAATCAAAGAAGAAGTATGACTCCTACTTCGATAAGAAGAATAGCAACAACAACGCCAACAACAATAATAGAATTAAAAAAAGATTTGAAAAAAAGAAGAAAGCTATAGCTACTTGGGAAATGCTAGATAATATGATAAATGAAAATTCAAATTAGGTAGAAGAAGAACATGAGGCACAGATTAGCATGCTCACTCTAAGAAGAACTCTACACCAAAATAAGCTTCATGGCAATCATTGAAGATGAGGTAAACTCTAAAAATGGTTCACTTAATTTAGAAGAAATTCAAATGAACTATATACTAATTCTAAGGTCTTAAAAGCCAAACATTTAGAGACCAAGAAGGAGCTAAATAAACTAAAAGATAAATGCTACAAGCTACAAGAAGAAGATTCCAAGATCAAGTTAAATAAAAATACAATAAGAGAACTTGAGCAAGATAAATAAGGAAACATTGCTTTAAGAAGAACTCTAAACTCTAACTTAATAAAAATGAAACCGAAAGCATAGGGTGGACAAAATAAGAAAAATAAAATGATTAGAAGAAAACATGGACCCATTCAAAAGTAAATCTAGGTTCCAAAATTAATTGCAATTAATGTAAATGCAAAATACACTACAAATGAAAAATTAGTGGCATCCAAGAAGCAATGGTTATCAAAATATTTTGCCACTAACACATCTAGACCCATTCCAAAATTGTTACTCAAAATTAAAGCTTAACATTGTCTTTACAGGTGTGCTTGAGAGCCACAAGGAGCAATATATAGTAAATTAATAAGGTTGCTCAAGGCATATGACAAGGGAGAAGGAGCTATTCATGGAAGTGAAAGCAAAATGTGGAGGAACAGTTATTTTTGAAGACAATGGAAAAGATATAGTAGTTAGTATTGGTATGCTTAGTCAACCACACATTATAATTATTTCAAATAATTTATTAGTAGAAGGATTAAAATACAACTTACTAAGTATTAGTCAGTTTTATGACAATCGATGCAAAGTTGTGTTTGAATCCCAAAGTTGTTATGCATTAGACTCTAATGGTTCTGTTGTAGTCTTTGGAAAAAGATATTTAGATGTATTTGGTTAATTTAAATGAAATATCTGCTAAGTATCTTATTGTAAGCAATAATGAATCAATGTTATGACATAGAAGATTGAGACATGCCAATAAAAAATTAATAGAAAAGATGTATAACAAAGATCTTAGTTACTAGCATCCCAAAGTTAAAATTTGATCAAATTTAATTATGTGATGCTTCCTTGGAAGGAAAGCAAGTAAAGGGATCATTCAAATCTCATAAAGAAGTTTACACTTCTAGACCTCTTCAACTGCTACACATGAATTTAGTTGGACTAACAAGACAAAAAGTCTGCGAGAAAAATATTATGTATATGTAATTGTGAATGACTACTCATGCTTCACATGGATAATGTTTTTAGCTTCCAAAGATTAAGCTTTGCAATTTTTGAAGTATTCACTAAACACGTGCAAAATGAGAAAAGCTCTCATATAATAGCAATAAGGAGAAATCATAGTGGAGAATTTGAAAACCATTGCTTTACAACATCCTGTGAAGAAAATGACATTCTTCACACATTCTCTGCACCCAGAACTCCTCAACAAAATGGAGTGGCTGAAAAGAAAAATGGAACTTTGCAAGAAATGACAAAGACCATGCTAAATGAGTACAATCCAATATAATATTTTTAGGCTGAAGCTATGAACATTACTTGTTACATTATGAATAGAATTTTTACTAGGCCAATGCTAAATAAAATTCAATTTGAACAATATCATGATAAAAAACCAAATATTTCACATTTTTGTGCTTTTGGATGTAAATGTGATATGCTTAACAATGGAAAAGAAAATTTGGAAAACTTTGATGGAAAATCAAATGAAAGATTCTTTCTTGGATACTCCACTGTAAGCAGAGCAGACAAAGTCAACAACAAACGAATTAGAACTTTAGAGGAGTTGACCCATGTTAAATTTGATGAGACCACCAACCCATAAAAAGATTTAGTGATTTTGATGATGAGATTGGTGAATTGACTCAATCTGTGGAAATTAGCTCAATTTGTGGAAAGAATGAAGCTGTGAGAGCAAGACAAAGAAATATGTGGATATTGCAGAAATTTAAAATGCAAATCAAGGAAAGATATCCACAAGTGAGGTAAATAATGAAGGTAACAATTATTTGCCCAAAGATTGGACATTCATGCATGTTTATGTAGAAAATTGAATAATTGGTGATATATGCATATGATAAAGTTAAAACTAGATCATCATATCACCAAATATGTATTAATTTTTTCTTTATTTTCCAACTACAGCTGGCATGCATAGACCAAGTCTTAAAAGATGAAACTTAAATAATTGCTATATAAGAAACATTTGATCAATTTAAAAAATATGAAGTGTGGAAAGTAGTTCCTGGACTAACCCATCAATCTGTAATTGACACAAAGTGGGTCTTTAGGAATAAACTTGATGAGTTAGAAATAGTTGTGAGAAACAAGGCAAGATTGGTGGTAAAGGGGTATTGTTAAGAATAATGAATAGATTTTGAAGAATCATATGCTTCTATTACTAGAATAGAAGTTATCAGAATGCTTCTAGCCTTTGCATCATATATAAATTTTAAACTATCCAAATGAATGTTAAAAGTACATTTCTGAATGGTTCCAAAAATGAAGAAGTGTATGTAGAACAACCCCTTGGGTTTGATGACCCTCACAACTCAAACTATGTCTCCAAACTCAGAAAGCCCCTCTATGGTTTAAAATAAGCTCTTAGAGCTTGGTATGAGAGGTTAAACAAATTTCTAATAAACAAAGTTTCTCAAAGGGTAAAGTGGATACAACACTTTTTATAAAGCATGACATGAATGATATTCTTATTATTCAAATATATGTAGATGATATTATTTTTGGGGTTACTAATGAAGAACTATGTTAAAAGTTTTCCAAGATTATGCATGACACGGATTTGAAATGAGTTTGATGTGTAAGTTCAACTTCTTTCTAGGCTTGCAAATCAAGTAAATAAAAGAAGAGATCTTCATCCACTGACCCAAGTATACCAAGGAATTGTTAAAAAGTTCAAAATGGAAGATGGAAAATCATTGCTAATGCCAATATTACTTCTATCAAAATGGACAAAGATAAGAAAGGTAAACCCATCTGTCAAAAACTTTATAGAAGCCTGATAGGTTCATTACTCAACTATTAGTAGGCCAAACATTATGTTTAGTTTTTTGCATGTGTGCTAGATTCTAATCAAATTTGAAAGAATCACATCTTAATTGTAAAATGAATTTTTAGATACCTTTTAGAAATATTAAACTTAGGTTTATGGTATTTGAAAGAATCAAGTTTTGAACTAGTAGGGTACTTAGATGCAAACTTTAATGAAAATAAAGTAGATAGAAAGAGTAACTCAAGTATATGTTAATTCCTTAAAAGCATGATCATATCATGGTTTCTCAGGAAGTAGGCATATGTGGCATTATCAATAGCTAAAGCTAAGTTTATAGCTATAGGTAGCTATTATGCACAGATTCTATAGATGAAATAGTAGTTGGGAGATTATAGAATAAAATTTATAGATACTTACATTAGAACTTGACAAAGAATCTAGTACTACATTTAAGAACTAAGCATATTGAAATGAAACATCATTTAATTAAGGATCATGTGCAAAATTATAACATATGCTTGGAATTTGTGCTCACTAATGAACAACTAGCAAACATTCTAATTAAAGCACTCCCAGAAGAAAAATTCTGCAAACTTAGAAGGGAATTAAGTGTTCTAAATCTATGTGCATGAATTACATATCATTTGATGTTTGATTGTATGAACATAACACATAATTTCATGACTTTCAAACACTTTAAATGTAGTTTCATGTTTATGAAATGTATAAAGTTAGAAGTAATGAAAATGGATATCAATCTTGAAATATAAGCAAAACCTTTGAAAAATCATCAAACTTATAGAATTCCAACAATTCCTCATACTTTAACTACTTTTGCATATACAGAGGAATTTATAAAGTTCATGAAGAGACCTCCACAATAATTTTTCAACATATAGAGAATAACTTACCTACAGAGGTGCATATAAACCTCTGACAAGCTCTGCTTATAAATTGGAACTCAGACAGAGGACATTATAGAGTTATGTCACATCACTATAAGACATAGATGTCTACAAAACTTTGTAATAGTCAATATAGACCTTTGTAGAGCACGAATACAATTAAACCCCACATGGCAGAAAGTTTCATAGACCTCTGTAATACTTATTATAGACCTTTTTATCAATGTGCACAAGCAAGACGTTTCAATTCCTGCTCATTTTTAGGTTTTAAAATGAAAATAGATTCCTCAATTTTCATATTATAACTTTTCTAAAGAGTCTCGTTCCCTTAAAAACCCTAAGAGATCACAAAATCCCTAGAATTTCTATCCTAATCCAAACCCTATACACCAAAATCCCTCCTAAAACCTCCCCAAAACTTTGTTATGGAGATAGCACATTCGAAGGGAGCAAGAAAGACTTTCACCTCCCCATCCAAGGATATCAGTAGAGGGTGAAAAAGAAAAAGAGAAAGGGAATAAAAGAGGAAGAAAAAGAAAAGGAGAAAGGGAAGAAGATGTACAAAGAAAAAGGAAGAGGCAGATGCTTCCAACACCACATTCAAGGTATTGTTCAATAGTAGACTTTCAGTCTATGAGAGTTTTGAAAGATCATTTAAAGGCAAAAAAGTGTTGAGAGGGTAGTATATTTTATTTCAAAATGTTTGAAAATGAAGGTATTTTTTGGTAGTAGATTTTTAGTCTATGAGAGTTTTGAAAGATCATTTGAAGGCAAGAAAGTGTGAAAGAGTAGTATATTTTATTTCAAAATGTTTGAAAATGAAGGAAGTGGTTGGAATCTACCAATGTGTAATTGGCTTAAATACCAAGGTTGGGAAGAAATCTTTGATTATCAAGACCTCACTTATACTAAGCTATTGCAAATACTTATTAGCAATTACAACACTAGCACTTAGAAGACATGGATTGGTAAAGTGGAAATTAACTTGAGCCCAACAAGCATAAGAGCTAAGTTCAATTTGTCGAAAGTAAAATAAGCAAAGATTGGCTGGAAAGAAAGTCCAAATTATTTTTAGAGATTACTCAAGAAGAACTAGGAGAGAAGGAAGTATATCTACATGCCAATCACTTAGACCTAAACTTGAAATTAGCCCATGGCATGATCTTTAATAATATTTACCCTAAAGTGGATAGCACAGATCCAATACTTGAGAAGGATGAAAAAATCCCATGGACACTCAAGAATAGGAAGAAGATTGATTTAGATTAACTCATGTTTGACACTTGTACATGGCCAAGACAAATTCCAAGCTCCCACTACCACATGGGATTTTGTTTACTAAATTTATCCAAGAGTGGATGTCAAGGATGAATTTGGTGAACTAGTCAAGAAAACAAATCTAGTTGGAAATTCCAACATAAAAATAATAAGATTCAAACATACAATTGATGGATAGATATCTAAGAAACAAAGAAGAAAATAAGAGGAGAGAACTGGCTGAGGAAGAAGAGAGAAGAGAAGTTTGAAGAGAAGAAGAAAAAAAAATAAGAAGAGGAGGAGAGAGAACAACTAAGGAAGAAGAAAGAAGAGAGACAAGAAGAGAGGAAGAAGCAGAGGAAATGAGTACAACACAAAGAGAAGCTACAGCAACTTTCTCATCCAGCCATCCCTCAAGACCTAGACCTACTCATTCCTCACCTGGACTAAGAACAAGCAAACCATCCCAAACCTTCACTCCAAACCTTGTATCCCTCAAAGCCTTCATAGCCAAATAATTTCTCACACACCTAGAAACCTTATATGGTAGGATGGAAAAACTTGAGACATAGGTAACATCTAGTATATCCCTTCTATCCCATAGGGTAAATAAGATAGAGGAATCTGTGAACTCAAGATAGACACTGTCATTTCCCTATTCGAATCTACTTAGTCTCAACCAAAGACTAATCAACCACAAACCTTAGCTTCCACTCTCTCTTCCTCCATAGAAACCTTCCCTTTCCAAAACCAAACTACCAACATTCCATCTCCCATTAGACCTAAACTGACCACCCAGGCCTCTCAACCTAAAGCCTAATCTCTTTTCATACCTAGGCCACCTTCCTCTAAATGGCTAACTCCCACCCCTTCATGGAAGTTCATTCCAAGTTCATCAAAACACTATCCAAAACCAAACCCAAACAACCAACACCTCCAAAACAACCTAAAACCATTCCATCTTCGTCTAAACTATACATCATCCTAAAAATTCTAAAACCCATCCACATGTTCTATGTAGAGTTTCAAGCCCAAGTGAAAGCCAACTCTAATGCTACACAAAAGCTCTTACAAAAGACATCCATCCTATCATCTACCTTTACCCTAACCTAGTGGACAAATCCTACACAAATAGAATCATCCTCACGCCAAATCCACCATCAAAGAAACCTACAACAAAGTCCCTCTGTCCATTCAAACCTACCTCTCAAACTAAGCCAACCTCTCAACCTAAGACTACCCCTCAACTCAAGCCTACCCTACCACCAAACCAAGCCAAACCTCTACACCTTTCACTTGTAACTCTAAACTTATTTTTATGCCTTTTGTAGAATACCAAGCCAAAATGAGAGCCATCTCTAAAGCCATCCAATAGGCTAGAGCTAATCTCATTAGAGGCTTTACCTATTCCAAAGTACAATTCAATTTCCCTACCCCGAATTACTAATAGAATCCAATTCATTCGCAAACACCAAGTCATCTTAGAACCTCTAATAATACTATCCTCCACTCATCAACCCAAACCACCTACAATTCTTAATCATAAACCTATCCAAGCTATAGCCACCTAAGAGAACGCTTTTAAACCCAATCTTCTTAGCTACACCCTAAGCAAGAACTACATGT
>JAYJMB010051523.1:0-28977 GCA_036873735.1 Pouteria campechiana
AGTATATTTAGGAATCAAATAGGTGCAAAAGATGAAGCATTAGGAGAATAAAATATGACATTTTGCATTCTCATCATATATCAAAGCATGATTGGATCTCTTATTTACCTTACTGTTTCTAGATTAGATATTCTATTTAGTGAATGCTTATATGCTAGATTTCAGTCCATTCCTAGAGAGTCTCATCTTATTGTAGTGAAATAAATTTTTAAGTGTTTGGTTGATACACTGAATTTAGTACTCTATTGTCCTAAAGGAATTGGCTTTGAATTAATTAGATATTCATATGCTAACTTTGAGGGATATAAAGTTGATAGAAGAAGCACTAGTGGAACCTGTCAATTCCTAAGAAATAGTCTAGTATCATGGTTCTCTAGGAAACAAACTAGTATTGCTCTTTCGACAACAGAAGCTGAATATATAGCAGTTGGAAGTTGTTGCACTCAATTAGTTTCGATGAAACAATAACTTCTAGATTATGAACTGAGCTATAAAGATATACCATTAAAAGCAATAATACTAGTGTCATATGTTTAATAAAGAACCTATCTTGTACTCTTGAACTAAGCATATAGAAATTAGGCACCACTTTATTAGAGATCATGTAGAGA
Source organism: Pouteria campechiana (assembly GCA_036873735.1). NCBI lineage: Eukaryota > Viridiplantae > Streptophyta > Magnoliopsida > Ericales > Sapotaceae > Pouteria > Pouteria campechiana. The sequence continues at coordinate 612 of JAYJMB010051523.1, forward strand.
AACATATGACATATGTCTAGATTATGTGCCTACAAATGCTCAACTTGTTGATATCTTTACTAAGCCACTACCTTTAGAAATTTTTTGCAACATTAGATGAGAATTAGACATGACTAATGTGAACACTTGAGAATGGTATCTTTAATGTTTCTATGCCTGAAGTGGTATTGTCTTTTTATCTATTTTCAATGAGGCTCGACTTCATCTTAGACAAAGCCAATTATTTCTATACATTATTTGATCCCCACTTCATTTTAATCTTAGTTTCTAAGGTCGAGTACACCTCATTTTCTAGCCAAAATCAACTTATAGCTATGCATATCACATCAAACTCCATCTTTAGCAAGACCAATTCCCTTTTTTTTCTTGAAACATCATATCAACTACCTAGTCTTACCCCCACATCAAGTCTATTTTAATCCCTGACTAGAAATTCTTCCCTGCACTACAAAGATGAAGATGCTCAAAGAAGGACACTTAGGAAGCCAACATAGTGAGAGGATGAGCAAGTGGTGGCAACTGAAGAACTAACTATGGCTTCTTCAATTATTCTCTTGGTGGGATGATAATGCTTTTGCCTATAGCAATCCCCAACTTACTCTATTAGAAGTGTTTCTCTTTAACTTTGGCTTTACAAACATTATCCTTCAATCTCATCTTCGCCAGATAAGCTTGATTCAAATCTTACCATTTTTTTGGCATTTGAAGAGGAGGGGAACGGAAGTAACAAGTATATTATGTCCATCTCCAACGCCTCATCTTCCCATCCTCCATTAAAAGCTTAGGTTTCTCACACTTGAAAAAATATCTCCTTGTTTTGGATGCATATCCCCCCTGCTACCCGAAGATCCTCCATTGGGCTTCACCACAATCTCCCACTCCATCTCCCCAAACAAAGAATGTTTGTCTCTAGGCCAACTGAATTTGTAACTCTGTTTGTACTAAAATGCAATGAAATAACATGTTTGTTTGTTTATTTTGTTCTATTGACCAATGTTTGCTAGGAATGGTCTGTTTCATTTTGATTTTGACAAAAAGGGGGAGAAAGAATCTACTAAATTATCTCAAGGAGAACACAAAAATTAAAAGTATAATCTTGAACTAATCAAGTAGAGAATACATATATAAACTAGGTAAGGGAAATCATGGATAATGGAAACTTGCAGAATGATTGAAACTTGCAAAATATTTTTATCTGATTGCATACATTTAGGGGGAGATTATCTTTTATGAGATAATTTTTATTCAAGTTTTATCATCATCAGAAAGGAGAGAATGTTAGCATAATGCATGGTTTCAATTATAAACAAAAATTGATTAAATATTATGTAATAATGATTATTGCCAAGTATTTAGCATGCAAAATTAAGTTATAGACCTCACGGGCAAAAGAACATGGAAAAGATATTCCAAGGTATCAATCTGTAGGAGCTAGAGATGAAGTATCGCTACAGTCTCAAATGGAAAGGAGTTAACAAAGTCACTATTCATCTATCAAAGTGAAGTTTATCTCTAACAAATGCAAAGTAATGAGCATATAATAGAATTTATCTATCATAAGTGAGCCATAGTCAAATAACTTACCAAGCCAATGATTATCTATTAAAATAGACAAATGCGGAGCAACATGATTCGTTCATGCTTTTACAATTCATCTATTACTTCCAATAGACAAACCATTAGAAAGATGATTCATCTATACCTCTATAATTCGTCTATTACTTATAGTAAACAAACCAATAGATGAATTACTAGAAATACAATTCATTTGTACCTCTATAATTCATCTTATTACTTATAATGGACAAAAAAACAAATGAACTACTGGAAAGACAACTTGTCCATGCTAATTGGATTTGTCTACTACATGCCATGGATAAACTAGAAGACGAAGGGACTTTGTTTGATGGACAGCTGGATAGATACTTTGTCTATCGTAAGTGAAAACTAGCAATGGACAAATAGAATTGTTGGGCTTCATCAAGAATTAATGAGGCTCTTTCCAAACTGATAGAAGAATCATCCATTGTAGAATCTCTCTGACCAATACTTATTTAGATTAAGGAAATCATCTTCTCCAAGGTTAGTGCTATAGGCATTCTAGTAGACAAGAATTAATTAGAAGATAGAGAATGTAAATGTGTTAATCAAAATGGTCTTCTACCATTAATGGAGTTCACCTACCACCAACGGCCGAAATTCAAAGCAGTTAGAAATGTAGCATTATTGGATAAAGAGGACAAGGAGAACAATCAACAAAAATATTCAATACCTTTTTGAGAGCAATTTCTGAATTGGGCCAAAACCTTCTACATCTTTCAAGGGTAGTGAGCCTTGTATTCAAACCTTTCTAAACTTTCTTTGAAGGTTCCCAATCATCTTTTGGGAAGATCATTTACTTTTGCATTTAATCTTCAGAATTCTTCCCTTGTGCTTATTCTAAAGTGTCTGTATAAGTGCTTTGACTTTTGATATTCATTCATTGTAATTTTCTTGAGCTAATGGTTGAGGCTAGACTCAAGAAAAGCTGTGATTGTTTGGGTGCAGATAAGAGCTATTTATCTATGCCCCATAGAGCTAGAATCTAAAAGAGCATTCAGAGCACTGTGATTACCCCCCTAGAGCTAGAATCCAGAAAAGTGTTCGGAGCAATGTAGTTATGCCCCCTAGAGCTAAAACCTAAAAGAGTGCAGCGTGCACTGATTATGTTTCTGCTATTGGAGATAGTGGAACCTCAGACACTAAGAGGAGAGTGTTCTTGGAAGAGTGGAGTAGAGTGTTAACTCGAACCACTAAAAATATTCCCATGCCTTATTTATTTGTGCATTGATTGAGTGATTAGATTGATTGTTAGAGGTATGTTTGATCCTAAAGGGTTTTAGCAAAATTTTAAGTACCCAATTCACCCCTCCCCTCTTGAGTATTTCCCTAAGCTTTGGGAATAACAGGTATAAACCCTAGCAAGGCAAACTCATGAAATTGAATAGGAAAAAGAGGCTTACCTTTAATTTCATGCATGGTTGCCATCTCTAAGCGAGAATCCAACTCAAATTGCAAATGATCTTCCACCATGTGCAGCTAAGCTCAGCTTTCCACCATTTTCCCTCATCCAAACTAATGAAATTTAGGTGTAGAGGCTAGGATCCTTGCTCTAATAAACCCATTGATTTTCTTGCAAAAATAACATAAAAAAGGAGCATATAGGGGTTGGGTTTTTTAAGCTAGGAAAGGAAGAAAAATGGTTTGAAAAGGGGCTAAAACAACCTTTAAAAATTAGATTTTTCCCCTACTACACCAACCCTCCACATCAGCCTATGCTGCGGCACAAATTTCTGCTACCACCATATAAGAAATAGCACTATGGCTCAGGATTCCTGAGCTACAGCCCAGGATGTTGGTGCCCTTCCATGGTCCACCTGAATGACATAGGGCCATGGCACAGCTTCCCACTGCCCCCTATTTCATTGATTTTTCAACCTTTCTTTCCTCATTCTTTTTCCATCATTTATTTCACATAAAACTAACATAAAATGCAAAATTTTACCTCAATTAACTTGTGATCATGTCACATAATCATGCACATATAGCTAAACTTGCACACTTACATTTCCCTTATGTAAAATTCATTCATACTTAGATTATTTCATTTCAAAATGAATTTCTCCTTATCTCAACCATTTCCTTTATATATGTATGTTGAAATACACAATTTATCCCCTCAATTGAATTGGTATAATGTCATTTAAATTACTTTGTACATTATATTTCATAACAATTCTCTTTACACATTTGATAGTTCAAATTATATTTCCTCGCAAGTGCATGAGCATATAGTAGTATAGTGTGCAATGTAAGGGTCGATCCTACAGAGAAGGACCAAACTAAGTTAATTAGTTTTAGTTACTGAACTACACTATCCTTAAAAAGAATATATTCAGAGCTAAATGAATATTTTGTAATGTTTAATGGAATTATAGAAATTGAATGGGATGATAAAAATCAATAACTATTAATAATGTAGGGAGATTAACAAGATTCAAAGGTCTAGAGATCTGATTTCGCCACTAAATGACACCCTTTGCTAGTGGAATGTTGGATTCAATGCTTATCTTGGGTTCATTCTTTTAAATGTATGATTATTACCATTAGGTGTGTGGGTTTAAATCAAGTGTTTCCACTCATTCCAACCACCTATGGTGTATAGCATAATTGAGGTGAAAACTCATTAAGCCAAAGAACTTAATGAACTAAAATAGGATAGTTTAGCATATGGTGTGTACCTTAACCATGCTTAGATAATCAATCTAACTCATAATATTGGTGATTAAGCAATAAAATGAATCAAATGATCGCAAACAACCTAATGAATGAAACAAGATCAAATGGTCACTAATAATCAACAATCCACATAACAAAGAGTATCAAATAGGGTTAAATCTTCACCCTAGAAATTGGGATTAAGTTCATAATGAAAATCAAAATAACTCCCTTCATTAAGATCATCATAATGTAAAATATCATCTCCTCTTCCTCTTGCTTATTTGAAATCTCCCTCTTTCTCCAGAAGAATTCCTAATGCTCCGCCCCTCAGAATCCTCAACAAAACCCTAAAAATAAATGTAAACGATACCTCCCAAAAACCTCTCTTATCCCCTTAAAAACTAGGCAACAAAACTAGTAGAAAAACTAGTAGAAAATCTAGAGGGTGCCGACGCCGTGACCTCAATAGTTGTTGGATGTGCATCTTGATGTGATTGAGTTGGGCATCGTGGCCCTAGATTTCTCTAACTTGATTTCTTGCTCATTTGCACTCTTTCATCCCTAAGCTACATCTCTTTTTATGCTTAGTTTAGAGTATTCTTTCTTTAATCAAAGCACCTACAAAAAGGCCATAAAATCAAATTAGAAACTCATAAATTTTCAAGAATAAATAGTAGATCAATCTGAGAAATATGAAATATAAGTGAATAAAATTCACTCATGAAATACCCCCAAACTTACTCATTTGCTCATCCTCAAATAAAGTGAAAGATTAAACTTCTAGAAAGAACACAAATACACTAATCCAGTTCATAGTTCAAAAACCTTAATACAATTTACATGGCTAAGAAGAATATTTCAAGATATCATTCATGTCTATAGTTTTACCTTAAGCCTCATCCAATCCACTTTAGATTCCAAGTGGATGTGCAATAGTTATTACTGTTAGGATTATTGTATGATTTTGATGATAACAAAACTTATCTTAAGACTTGATTTATGTTGATGATGCTTCTAGTATAGAAAGCTTGAAATAAAGAAAGATATGCTTGAAATTTGCGTGCTCTGTTGGAATCTCATTTATGAAAGCATATAGATCTTGATATAAGTCTAGAAGGGAAATCATATTGATCCATATTATTTTCAACCCTGTTTATCATGTCTTGAATCATATGTTAAAAGTGCCTTAAAGAGATATCTTCTTGAATGAAAAAGAATAAGTGCTTAAATGAGTTTATAGATACAAAATTATCATTTAAAGTACATATCTATGCTTGACAACTTATGCAAATTTCATATGGATAATTATATTATGATTTATAATGGAAAATATAATGAAAAGTGTCAAGCTAACAATGTGGTAAAAGTGCAAAAATTTCTAAATGTAAGTGCACTGGTACAGTAATTTGCTATAGTACTTTTGTTATGGTAAAATGCTACAAGGATAGACGAAGTGGAATTGCCTACAGACAAAGCTCTACTACAATAACCTTCTATAGTAATGATGCTACAGTAACTTTGCAATAGTATCAATAGACAAAGATATTGATTTGATACTTTAGACAAATAATAAACGAAGCGTGGCTATAGTAATTCGCTATAGAAACATGCTATAGTACAGTCAGATGAAGCTAATTCGTCTGCTACTTACTTTAGACAAAGCGGTGCTACAATGATCTGCTATAGTAATTCACTACAATAACCTACTAAAATACTAGTAGATAAAGCTAATTCATTTGCTACTTCAGACAAATAATAGATAAGGCAGTAATATGCTACAGTAACCTGCTAAAGTAAAAATTCATTATTTTCAAATATCAAAAATTCAACACTCTGCAGCAGCTTATCTTGCAACAATATTTTTTCAAATCCACAACTTTTCTGAATTATAAAAATAGACAATCCATTAAAAGAGAATGAAATGCCTGAAGGTTCTAAGTGCTAAAAAAGAATCAAATATCAAGAATCCATTCAAATTTCTAAGTGTAGGACTGTAGATATTTGCTCCAACCATCTGCCACATTTTAGAAAGTTTAAGTTATAGAGATTTCAAAATATGTCCAAAGATGCCAATCTGAATACTCTATTCAAAATTTGATCCTATCCGAAGAGACAATGAAAAGGCAGTAGATGGAAGAAGAAGTTCAGAGAGGAAAACACACATGTCTGAAAATGAAGAAGCCCAACATCGTGTGGAATCAACTATAGACAAAGTAGGAGAAGAAGGGAGTCTGTCTAGCTAGAAAGAAACTTTGTCTGATATTACCTTCAAATAAATAAAATAAAGCACCAGCCAAAGTAGAACAACTAAATCTATTAGAATTTATTAACTTCTTTCCAAAACTGTGAATCAAGTCAGAGTTGTAGCATCTCCTTGTCCATTAGTTACTTGAACCAGCTATTCACCTTCTTCTATGTCAAGGTTGGCATTGCAAAACGGCCCTAAGCATTTGGGAATCAATTAGAAGATGGTGTTTTCAAATGGGAGATTATCAAAATGGTCTTTTGCATTTATTTTCTACTCATCTATTTTTGTCTCTAAATTTAATGAAGGTCATCTTCCTCCAATGATCAAGTTTTCAAGAGAGCTATTTAAGGAGAAGAGATGAGATGATTCAAAGGGTGAAGGAATACTTTTTAGATGTACTTAACCTTATGCAAATCCTTCCACCCATGGCCAAGAGCTGAAACCTTTAGTTAGCCATCCTTGAGTTTAAACCTTTATATTCTTAATGGCCATTATCTTTACATTATGGGAAGATCATTTTGTATTATTAGAGCTATAAAAGATTTTATCTTCTCCTGTGCTTCATTATAATACTTTGTAACATTTATTAGTTTCCTGGTTAATCTAAAAACCAAAAAGTTGGTGGTGATCTCTGGAAAACAATCAAGTTTGTTGGTGACCTTCGAAACCAATGAGTTTTTCGGTGAGCTCGTGAAAACTAGAAGAGTGTTGGGAGCACTATGTTTACACCTCGTAGAGCTAAAATCTAGAAGAGTGCTAAGAGCATTAGTGTATTTTCATTATATAGGATATAGTGGAACACAAGGCACAATAAGTGTGTGTTCTGGGGTTAAGCCATACTTCGGAAACCAACAAGACATTTCAATCTAGTCACTTCATATTCATATTCATTCATGCAACTAATGAATACATGTTCAATGCAAGCCCTTTGAACTCACTAATTAAACCAGAGAGACAACATTTGTTGAGCATTTGATGTTTTCCTTTTTGTGGGCTCTATTACTATCATAGTCCTCATTTTATCTTCTTTTCTTGAATGTGATCCCCCTAATCCTTGGGATGTATTACTATCACACCCCCAAACTTATTTTCTTTTCCATTCATAGAGATGTGATCCCCCCAAACTTTTTTTTAATCATGTTCTTCTTTTATCTAATGTAGTGCTTATCTCAACAATAGTTACACTAAATTCTAGAATTCAAATTAAATAATGCATATATAGTCTCCTAAACTAATGCTAAGTATTCAAAGACTTCAAAAGAAATGACTTTGTTAATGTGATCACTGTGTATAAGGAACCTATAGCAAATTAGACAAGAAATCAAGTAAAGCATGCAGATAGTGATTTCTATCATTTTCAACTTAGTCATTGTCAAATGTCATGTATGTGTCATTGATTTTGTATGATGACCCTGATCAATGCTCAAAACACATAAGACAAATATATTCTTTTATACGATTTTATAGAGAAATCATAACCATGATCAAATAAACCACTAAACATAGAGATTTAACAAAACACACAGACTAGCTAAGCACATAACACACAAATTAAACAAACCACACCTCCAAACTTGAAAATAATATTGTCTGCAATGTATAATGAAGGAAAGGAAACAGTGGATTTCCCTGAGACAGTTGAGTTTAATCCTTAGACTCATAATCCAATTCTTCAATAGGTGGAGAGACTGGTGGATATGTTGGTGGAGTAGGAAAACACATGGAGCTTGATCCTTGTGTCATATTGTAGTTCTGAAACATGGCATTCAACATGTTGGTGTAGTCCGCGAGAAAATTGGAATTATTTTTGCTACTTCCTTAGCCTTTCCTTGTCACAATGCTTAGTGTAGCTCCTCAATTCCAAGATCTATTTATGTAAATTAGCTATTGTGGACTCACTAATTGGAGGTTGCATTGAAGGTTGCTATTGAGAAGAGCTTGGAGCATCAGCCGATGCACCAGCTCCAACACTTGCACTAGCTAACTTTTCAAATGTAGAAAGAATCAAGCAAGTGATTGGTTGTAAGGGTTGTTGAACCTCCTTTGTTGCACTGTTAGGAATGCCCACTTGCAAACACAACTCATAGATAAGGGAATGATGTTCCAATCTAGTTGTTGGTCAGCTTGTGATGAGAAATATGATGGACTTCTCATTGATGCGCCCTACATTGATGGATAACCCCGTTTGTATAGCAAAATTCTGCAAAGCTCTCTCTTTGTTGACATGTGACACATGTCTTGTCGGCAATAACTTGGCTTCAATAAAGTAGTGCCATGCCTAACTTTTTGCTTTTAACTGTCCTCATGGGAAGTTAAGGACCTTGTCCTTCCTCATCGTCCACCTGCTACTAGATTATGCAAGAAAATTTATGATTTCCTCAAAGTCCAGTCCTTGTTTTAGCCAAACTGAATAATCATCTTCTTCAATGTCTGGAAGGTCATAAACTTGGTTTATGGTGTGCCTGTCAAAATGTACATTCTTCCTCCTTATAAGAGCTTTAAGTTCCCTTGGATTATCTTGATACTACACTCAAGAATTTGCATAAAATTCTCAGATTGTGGGAACTATAACAGCACATGGTTCAGCCATAAACGTTCTCCACTCTCTGTCAATAATGAGATCATCGATGGCTCAGTATGCCTCCACAAAGCCCCTTCTGGAATGCATGTCTCATTCACAAGGGAATTTCTATAAAGTTCAGTTGTGTCATCATTGAAGAAAGTCGATTGAACATGTGAATTAGAAGTTGTTCTGCTTCTTTTCTTTGAAGCTCTAGCAAAAATCAATTTCTTAGGAGGCATGATGAAATTATACACTTAGTGAACTCAAGCATTGCATCCAAAGATTTCACAATGATGCAAAGTTCCAATGGTGTCTCTTGGTCCATTCAATGCAACTCCACTCCGCTTAGAAGGAAGCCAGTTCTAATATAATTGTTCCCCAATCTCTCAATGCAATTTCTTGCTTAAGCACTTTCACAAACACCTTGCAAGCACATTCCACTTCATAAAGTTTGAAGAGTTTCTTCCCAAAATTGGTAAAGGCTATTTACACAAACTAATGGAAGCCAATCACATAAGGACACACCACTAGAAAAATTGCCTACAACCAAAAGGAGGAAGCTTCTTCTTTGAACATTTTTCACATAGACATTTCAACAAACACGTGTCATGCACCTTTCATTTCCTCCAAGCTATCCTAAAGTGCTTCCCAAAATTGCATACCACCACTCCAAAATATCAAGGAAAGATAGAGAAAGTGATAACACTTAGCAAGAATCAATGACTCAATAGATTCCCCAAGTCTTTCTCATTGCCAATGTTGGAAAGATTGGTAAGGATGAGCGAGATGAAGATGGCTTGGAAGAGGAGAAGGATGAGGTGAATGGGTTTGGGGAGAGAGGAAAATGGTTGGATGAGTTTATGGGTTTGAGGGAGGTTAGAGGAGAATGGTTGGGAAGAAGAAGTTGAAGAGAAAGTTAGGGCATGGAGAGTGGAGAGAGGAGTTTTGGACTTGAGAAATGGGAAACACAAATAAAATGAAGGTTTTCAGTGTGTGGATGAGTGGAGCCACGACACAAAATTTTGTTGCCCATATATTTTTATAAAGCACAAATTTGGAGCCATGGTAACAGATTTGGTGTCGTGGCACACAATTTTTGTTAGCATGTAATGTTATCTCATGCCGCGGCACCAAATTGGCAGCTGTGGCACAGAATCTTGCTACCCATGTAACTTCTTTGGGGCCTCGGCCTCAAATTTGGAGCCACAACACCAAATATTGTTGCCTTGAATTGTGGTTTGTCAATGCTCCTTCACTCCCATGATGATTTCTTTGCTTGAAGTTTTTATTTATCTTGTTTCTCAATCCTCCATTCATGTACTTAACCTGGTGAACATAAAAGAACAATTAAACTTGCGGGGCAAATGCAAAACTAAAGGTGTAATTTAACAACCTAAAAATACTCTCAATCTATATAAACTAGTGTAACTACTACAACTATCACACTTCATCAATGCAAAAATATCACTACATCTAAGAATTTGAAATAACTAAAAAATAAATAGCTTGGGTTGCCTCCCAAGAAGTGTTTTATTTAACGTCTAGGCAAGACGAATTTCCTTTCCTATAAATTTTCAAATTCACACACTTCATTTAGCTATATTGGCAAGTCATCCTTGTTGTATCCCTTAACTCGATGACCATTAACTTTGAAGGTGCTCCCATCTTTTGAATTCTTTAGTTCAACAACTCCATGAGGAAACACCTGTGTGATTAGGAATGGACTGACCCAACGCGATTGTAGTTTTCTTGGAAACAAATGTAAACATGAGTCATAGAGCAAAACTTCCATTCCAAGTTCAATGTTCCATTTATGAATAACTCCATCGTGATATTTCTTGGTTCGCTCCTTGTAAATCTTGGCATGGTCATATGCTTCATTCCGCAATTCCTCAAGTTCATGAAGCTGAATTTCCTCTTCTCTATTGCCTTTTTCAAATCACAATTCAAATATTTTATAGCCCAATATGCCTTGTGCTCCAACTCGATAGGTAAATAGCATGCTTTCCCAAAAATAAGTCTGTAAGGACTCATTCTGATTGGGGTCTTTAAAGCAGTCCTGTATGCCTACAATGCATTGTTGAGCTTAAGTGCCCAATCTTTGCTTGTAGTGTTCATGGTCCTATCCTGAATTACTTTGATATATCGGTTGCTGACTTCAACTTGCCTTGACATTTTTGGATGATAAGGTGTTGCAACCGTGTGAGTGATATTGTACTTTTTCAATAGAGCTACAAAAACCTTATCATAGAAGTGAGTTCCCCTATCACTAATGATTGCACTTGGAGTGCCAAACCTGGAGAAGATCCTATATTTCAAAAATCTCAGCACAACATTAGCATCATTAGTTTTAGTGACCATTGCTTCAATCCACTTAGACTACTAGTCCATAGCAAGCAAAATGTACAAGGTCTCATTGGATGGTGGGAATGGACCCATGAATCAATGCCTAATGCATCAAAAAGTTTAATGACAAGGTTATGTGTAAGTGGCATCTCATCTCTCCTTTAATGTTTCCTGATCTCTAGCACTTTCACTCATTGCACAAAGGGCATGAGCATCCTTAAAAATAGTTAGCCACTAAAATCCAAATTGAAAGATTTTGAAAGCAGTTTTCTTCTCTCCAAAATGCCCTCTGCAACTAAATGTGTGGCTATGTCTCAGAATACTTTGCTGCTCATCTTTCGGAATGCAATGCCTAATTTGATCTGGACATATCTTGAACAAGATTGGGTCATCCCATAAATAATGTGTCACCATTGACAGCAACTTCTGCCTTCCTTGTGAATTCAAAATAGGATTAAAAATTTCTTTAACCAAGTAATTGACAATGTCAGCATACCAAGGTTCACGCCCCTTCACAAAAAATAATTACTAATATAGAAAGATCTCATTGATAGGAATGTTCTCCTTGCCTCTCTCTTGCTCGAAATCAGTTTCTTCCATTAACCTGGACAGATGATCAGCTATGACATTTTCACACCCCATTTTATCCTTGATTATCAAGTCAAATTCTTGCGACAATAAGATCCACCTGATCAACTTAGGCTTGGCATCTTTTTTTTTTCAACAAATATCTTAATGCAGCATGATTAGAATAAATAATTACCTTCAAACCAATCAAGTAAGAGCAAAAGTTTTCTAAAGCAGGCACAATTTTAAGCAATTTTATTTTAGTGTTGGAATAGTTCATTTGTGCTTCATTCAAAGTTCTACTTGCATAATGAATTACATGAGGTAATTTGTCTACTCCTTGTCCTAGGATAGCACGACAGCAAAATCTAATGCATCACACATAAGTTCAAATGGAATGGACCAATTAGGAACTGCTAAAATTGGAGCTGATGTCAATTTCTCTCTCAAGGTGGTGAAGGCAACAAGTCATTCCTCATCAAAACAAAAAGTCACATCTTTAGCCAACAGGTTATAAAGTAGTCTATAAATGTTTGAGAAACCTTTTATAAATCATCTGTAAAAGCCTGCATGACCAAGAAAACTTTTAACTCCCTTGATTGAATTTGGGGGAGGTAACTTGGCAAATAACTCAATTTTTGCTTTGTCTACTTCAATGCCTTTACTTGAAATAATATGCCTTGGAACAATTTCCTATTTAACTAAGAAATGGCACTTCTCCCAACTTAATGTCAAATTCATTTCAATATACCTTCTAAGCACCAATCTTAAGTTATTAAGGCAATCATCAAATGGATCTCCAAAGATAGAAAAATCTTCCATGAACACCTCAATAAAACTTTCAATCATGTTAGAAAAGATTGACATTATACACCTTTGAAAAGTTGTAAAGGTATTGCACAAACCAAAAGGCATCCTCCGATATGCAAACGTTCCAAATGGGCAAGTGAAAGTGGTCTTCTTTTGACCTTGTGGGGCAATGGGAACCTGATTATAACCTAAAAAACCATCCAAAAAATAGTATTAGGCATGATATACCAATCTTTCAAGCATTTGATTAATAAAAGGGAGAGAAAAGTGGTCCTTTCTTGTGGCTGCATTGAGATTCCTATAATCAATGCACATCCACCACCCTATAGTCATTCTCATTGCCACTAATTCATTATTTTCATTTTTAAAATCAGAAAGACTAGATTTCTTTGGTACCACATGTATTGGACCTACCCATTTACTATTAAAGATTGGGTATATATTACCTGCCTCTAACAATTTGATCACCTCAGCTCTAACAGCTTCCTTCATGTGTGGGTTAAGTCTCCTCTGTGCTTCTCTGGAAGTCTTTGCATTATCTTTCAATAGAATCTTATGCATGCATACAATGGGGCTAATTCCTTTAATGTCTACTAAGGTCCAACATATAGCCCCTTTGTGCTCTCTCAACACAGTCATCAACTTATATTCTTCATCGACATACAAGTCAACAGCAATTATCACTGGAAGAGTATTATTTTCACAAAGAAATATGTACTTCAAGTTCGAAGGGAATTGATTTAATTCTAGTTGGAGTGATGTAGAAATTGATTGTTCCACTTCAGGGTTTATATGTAATAACCCTTCTTTGGAAACTTCCCCTTCTCTAACTTGCTCTGCACTATCAAGTTCAACTTTCAACTTTATCATTTCTTCATCTTCCTCCAATCCATTTGCAGTGAGCACTAATTCCAGTTTATTAGTTGTCTCCTCCTACACAAAAGTTAATAATACAAGTGAGTCTAATTCATCAACTTAAAAATAACCATTATGATCTAAATCTAATGATAGAGAGTTATAAATAGAAAATTCCACAATTTCATCCAAGACAGTAATTTTCAACTTCCCATTTTGCACATCAATGATTGTCTTGGTTGTTTCCATGAATGGGCATCCTAGAAGAATAGGCACTTATCTTTCTAGAATCATTTGCCTCTCTATGTCAAGCATAACAAAATCTACAAGAATAATCATCATAACAATTTGCATAAGAGTGTTCTCTACAATGCCTCTAGGTTATTTAATTGATCTATCTGCAAGTTATAGAGACATGGTAGTAGATTTCAATTCTCTCAATCTAAGTTGTAAATAAATAGAATAAGGCATGAAATTAATGCTTCCACCTAAGTCTTGCATTGCCTTTAACTTGTTTGTCCATCTAACAATGATTGAGATATTGAAACTACCTAGATCTTTAAGATTTGGGGGAAGGATTGTTTGCAAGACTACACTGGCTGCTTATGAAACTAGAACTTTCTCATGTGGCTCATACTTATGCTTCCTTGTATTTAGTTACTTCAAGAAGTTAGCATAAGCAGGCATGTTCTTGATCATATCAAGCAAAGGTAAATTGATATTAACCTTGAAAAGGATATCATAAATGTAAAAAAATGACTTATCAAACTTGATCTGCTTCAACCTTCCTAGAAAAGGGATTGGAGGATCATAACTTGGGGTTGCTTTGTACTTGCATAGGGGGTCAACTACTAGAAATACTATCTTTCTTGAATGCACTTCCTCCTTTGCCTTTTCCTTTCCTTTTTCCAATCCTACAGAAACAATTGAATTGTCAGTTTCTTTACTAACTTTATTATCAATTATCTTTCCACTTCTCAGTGTCATGATTGCTTTTGCTTGCTCTAGCTGGTTGGGAAATTTCCTAGGTGTGTGGCTTTGTACAACTTTTGCAACTTGTCCCAATTGTATCTCCATCATTTTCATGGATGCCTCCATGTTATGTAATCTTGAATCAATGTTTTAGAATTTTATTGCATTATTCTGGAATTAGGTCTGTGTTGCTTGAATGAAACTCTATATAGTTTCTTCAAGTGTAGGCTTCTTTAGTTGTAGTTGAAAAGAAATTCTAGCTTGATTCTAATTTTTGTCATTGTTCCAAGAACTCCAACTAGGATTGTAAGAATTTCAATAAGGGTCATTTTGTGGTCTCTAATTGTAGAAATTCATTACATTAGCTTGCTCAACATCACTTGCAAAATGTTCATTTGAAGGGAAAATAATATGTGAGTGACCTCAAATACCATAAAAAGAACAAACTTTTGCTGGGGCAGGTTGTGGTTTTTTCAAGTTCACCATCATGGAGACAATGCCGTCATTTTCTTAGCCATCTCCAACATCTGCATAGATAGATGAGAGTTAAAGTTCACTTCATAAATTCCTCTAGATCTACCTCTTATACTCTTTCGCTGATAATTTATTCTCAGCATTTCATATAGCTCATTTGTTTCTTCTGGAGTCTTTTCTCCCATGACTCCACTTGCAGCATTGTCAACCATAGCTTCACATGATTGTGTTAGTCTATCATAGAAAAATTGGTTAAGCAATCAAGTGGATATCTATGATTAGGGCATTGAATCAAAATTGCCTTAAATCTCTCCCATACCTCATAAAACGCTTCACCATCCATTTGAGAGAAAGTATCTATCTTACTTCTCAACTCTATAATTTTTGCATGGGAATAGAATTTACCAATGAATTTATTATACACTAACTCCCATGTTGTTAATGAGTCAGGAGATAATGCCACAAACCATGTTTTTGCTGCATCTTTCAAATTGTATGGAAAACATCTCATGCATAGTTGATCCTCGATTATACCCTGCAATGGAAAGATCTGGAAGGTTGCATATAAGTCACGCATAAATGTTAGAGGATCCTTTATAGCTATACCATAAAAAGATGAAAGCATATTCAAATTTATATGTCACGCATAAATGTTAGAGGATCCTCTACAGCTATACATAAAAAGATGGAAGCATGTTAAAATTTATATACTTTAGTTCATAATTCCTAGCATTATGATTTAATACAATGCATGAAGGTGAAATTCCTATAGTTAGGCATGCAAACTCCTTCATTAGCTGTTGAGCTTGTTGAGCCACTCGGTTTTCCATGTTAGCAGCCATGTGAATTTCTTCAACTTCACTTAAACTCTCTCTCTCGATTTCTATTTTGTCACTATGATCATTCAATGGAAAGAAAGCTGGATTCAATGATCTTCTTCCATTCATTCATAATACGGCAAAAGAAAGAAAGAAATAATTAAAAGAAATATTATATAAAATTAGATACAAAAATAAAAATAATGATTGTAACTAACTTAATCAAATCAATTTAGAACCATTCCTTGGCAACAACACCAAAAACTTGATGGTTCAAATTATGTTTCCTTGCAAGTACATGGGCATATAATAGTATAGTGTGCAATGCAAGGGTCAATCCAACAAAGAATGACCAAACCGATTTAATTAGTTTTAGTTACTGAACTGCACTATCCTTAAAGAGAATGCATTTAAAGCTAAATGAAAATTATGTAATGTTTAATGAAATTGTAGAAATTGAATGGGAAGATAAAAATCAATAACTATTAACAATGTAGGGAGATTAACAAGATGCAAAGGTCTAGGGATCTGATTTTGCCTCTAAATGACACCCTTTGCTAGTGGAATGTTGGATTCAATGCTTATCTTGAGTTTTTTATTTCGAATGTATGATTATTACTATTAGGTGTGTGGGTTTAAATCAAGTGTTTCCACTCATTCCAACTACCTATGGTGTATAGCATAATTGAGGTGAAAACTTGTTAAGCCCAAGAACTTAATGAACCAAAATAGGATGGTTTGGCATATGGTGTGTACCTTAACCATGCTTAGATAATCAATGTAACTCATAATGTTAGTCATCAAGCAATAAAATAAATTAAATGATTACAAACAGCATAATGAATGAAACAAGATTAAATATTCATTAATAACCAATAATCCACATAACAAAGAGTATCAAATAGGGTTACATCTTCACCATAGAAAGAGGGATTTAGTTCATAATCAAAATCAAAATGACTCCCTTCATCAAGATCATAACAATGCAGAACATTATCTCCTCTTCCTCTTGCTTACTTGAAATCTCCCTCTTTCTCCACGATAATTACTAAGGCTCCGCCCCTCAGAACCCTTAGCAAAACCATAAAAATGAATGTAAAAGATACCTACCAAAACCCTCTCTTATCACCTTAAAAACTAGGCAACAAAGCTAGTAGAAAATTTGGAGGAACCGCGGCCCTAAAATTGGTGTCATGGCCTCACAAGTTGCTGGATGTGCATCTTGATGTGATCAAGTTGGGCATTGCAGCCCCAGATTTCTCTAACTTTAATTCTTGCTCATTTGCACTCCTTTATCCTTAAGCTGCATCTCTTTTTATGCTTAGTTTAAACTATTCTTCCTTTAATGGAAGCACCTACAAAAGGGTCATAAAATCAAATGAAAAACTCAAAAATTCTCAAGAATAAATAGTATATCAATTTGAGTAATATGAAATATAAGTCAATAAAATTCCCTTATCAAAGTTCGTGTACAATTTGTTCTCAAATAACCATTTAAGAAAAATTTTCTAATTTCCTCACATTTAACACCCCAAGTGTTACAATGGATATTTAAATGAGAGGGATAGAGAATATCCCAAGCCTGTGTTGAATAGTATAGTTCATATTATTGTGTCTTTCATTATATGGTTTGATAGGGATAGTAAGTATCCCAAGTTGAATCCCCTATTGTGATAATTATGTGAATGGATAGCATAGATGGGATAAGTAATATCCCTTGAATGTGATATTGTATGTGAATGTATATATATGAAGGGAATATAGAGCAAGGATTTCGAGTATCCTCGAATTCATATATGATAATTGAATGAATGTATATGTTGATGGAAAGGGAAACATTCCAAGAGTTTTATTTGATATAGTGGTATGAGAATGTGCCAAAAAGGCATAGTTACAATACATGATGGCCAAGGGATAAGGGCGTGAGTCTAATGATATAGTTGAGATGTGTGCATTGTAATTATGACTGTGGTTATCGGATACCATAACAGAATGGTTGTTATATGTATATTTATTGATTGGTCTTAATTATATTACTTTTGCATTAATTATGGTTTTATATTATGCCTACTTACTGAGTTTTCCTGGACTAACACCTTTTTATTCTTATTTTTTTAGATGATAGGTCAGGTAAAGAATCCCAACTATGGATGGGGGCTCAGAGATAAGATTTGAAGATAGTTTCCTAATGATATAATGGTTTGGAATTGTAATTTCCTAATGTATTTGTATGGTTGTAGTTAAAAGGTTTCAGATTATGTATAAAGGTATGTAGTGGGATGTCTTAATAATTATTGATGACATTGTGTATAGATTGTATGATTCTAGAGAGGTGTATTCATTTTGGTCTTGGACAACTATGGGATAGTTATGTGGGTGTGTTTATTTTAGAAATTTATAGTTATTGTAATATCTATTTTATATGATTATATGTATGCTAGGTGTAGATCCTCATATTTTAGGATAGACTCTGTTGGATATTTGGCAAAATTTTCTCTTAGAAAGGGGGAAAATATAGGGCAATGGGAAAACCCATAGGCCCTTAGGCGGGGTGTTACAGAACGGTATCATAGCTAGTGGGGTATCTGATACCAAGAGTGATAAGTATAGAATCATGATGGAAAAGGCTACTAGAAGGAGGTAGAAATGACATGCCTAATACAAGTCAATGAACCCATGAAAATATGGGAGAAGATTAACTTAAGGATTTTGGAAGACTAATGCCTTGAGAAAGGAAAAAGGGGGGATATGTAAGTTGAAATTGTTAATTGATATTATATTGCATAGATAAGACCCATATCAAATGAATAGGTGGTGTTATGATAGCACAAGTATGACTGAAATGAATATATATATATATAGGTGGCATATGTTTGCTATGATCAGATTAGCATAGTGGAAGCATGGTGGTGCCCATATGTGTCATATGGTTATGTGAATCCTAGCAAGTTAATTGAATGATTAGCTTGATTCATTTGATTGGATGTGGCATGTTATGGCGTAATTCCCATATGTTTATCTGGTTAAAGGGCCCCAATGTATGTGTTTTGTTGGATTGTGAAGTGGGTGAATCCTATAATGAATGGGATGCTATGAACTTGTTGTTTGATGGATTCTATAGATGTGATGGATAGTTGTAATTGCTGGCATGACTGTGTATTCTTGAGTAATTGATTGTATTCCCATTGTGTATGTTTTGTTTATCTAAGTGAGATGCATTTTGTTAGAATCTGGTCAATACACATTCTGTGATAGTCTATCATGAGGCATGATAGTAAAATGAGTATCCCCCAAATTGCTTATGGGCACTTTGAATTGTTGTTTTGTTGTGTGTGATATGATTGGGAATGCTAAAATTGTGTCTCCTTTTGTAAGATTGGCATTGGATGCTATCATGACTAATTGAGCTAAATTAATTAATAATGTGGTTGATGAACCTGTGTATCACACCATATGTTTGGCATTGAATTTTGTTATGAGGCTGAGCTACGTTGGTTAATGCATTTGATTGAAGCATGCAATTGATGCAATTTTGTATACGTGGGATGTGCATGGATGCATGTATGAATTGATGTGTGACATGTTATATATGGTTCTTGGGGGAATGTGATGGTTAGAGGCTAACGCGATGAAATGTTGGCATGGTGTGGTGTGATGGAAGTGCATTAGAAAATCCATCGAGATGATATGATCATGACTATCTGCTACAGATGTGGTAGAGGTTAGGAGGGGAAGAAACAACCTTATCACTGATATGTTAGGCATTCACTGGGTGCCTCCATACCATGGTGGGGGTGCTGTGGTGGGGGTGTGATTATACATATGATAGACATCGATGTGACATTGTTATGCCTTGGTGTGGTATAGTTGCATTTGATATATCTGGGGCTTGGCTGTGATGCCTAGATAGCACATTAGACCTAACATCCATATAGGATGAGGCTTGGAATTACCCTAAGGCTTTACTTGTGATGCTTGGATAGCCCAAATATGATGTGGAGACCTGGATGACTTGACACCCCATAGGGTGGAAGACTAGATGGCCTGGTATTAAGACACCTAGTTGGCATAGTTCCTTGGAGGGTCTGGATTGAATATGATTGGTATGGAGTATTGTGACTTGAATTACAATTTGCATGTTGAGGCTGTATAGCCGGGATTGCGAGTCATTATGTATTATAGGCATTAGACTATTATTGTAATTTATTCTGTCATATGTTATGGAACTGCTATGCTTTGGAAATAATGACAATGTATCTAATTAATAGATAATTGTGTATACATGTGGTGGATATGATATCACACCTATGAGATAGGGATATGACGAGGCTGGCACAGATGCCTGGATGGTACTTATATGTTATGGCACCATAGGGTGTGGATGTGCCTTGATGGCATGGATGTATGATAGCATGGTCTCTAATTCGGTTAACCTATGATCCCTTTGGAGCAATGAGGGAGGGGTGCCACAGAGGGCAGCAGGAAAGCTATCATGGACCTAACAGGGTTTGTAGCTGGGGGTATGTGGAGAGACCAATATGCATCATGGTGTGGCTAGAAATGATAAAACCTTAATGACAAGGCTGGATCGATATTGATAATTGCATTATGAAAATAAATGTACATGAATAAGGATGCCTGATGACAAGGAGATAGAAGAGTTGATTATGTGTTTAAGCTAACAGTGAAATTACATAAGAATCTAGGTTTGGAGCACATGTAGCTCCTTAAGCATAGGAATGTGGTTGCCATGGATTTGTGTATGATTGTTTGGTATGAAATCGAGGTATAATTCCCATGTTTTGGTGATTGGAAAGTAATATTTTTCATGAGTAAAGTCTGTGCCTAGATTGTTTTAAGTAGATTGTAATGACACTTTGGGCTCCTTAGATGAGGAATTGTGCAAGTGTTATTACTAGTAAAAGTAAATGTTTCTTGAATGATTAGGTGATATGATCAGAAAAATACAACTTGCAAGGTGTATCAGGTGGTTATAGATCCACAAATTGTGAAATGATTCAAACAAATGGATTTGCAAACTTGAAAATTTACGAGAACTAACTGAGACCCATAGTTTTGAGGATGAAACGTTTTGTAATGGGGGTGGTTTGTAACACTTAGGGTGTTAAAAGTGAGAAAATATTTCTTAAATTATCATTGTAGGGATAATATGTATATGAATATATGAAATGATTAAGTGGTGAAGAGAATGTCATAAGTACAAGGTGATCAGATGACATTACTTCTATTTATTTGAGAGGATTTATTGTAAATTTTAATGCATTTTAATGTATTTATAAAAAGGAATGATTGATGTATATATTAAGTATGATCATGTGGGAAAAATTATGGTGAAAAAGATAAGAAAATGGAAGAGAATGCAGTGAGAGAAAAACCTAAGAAATGGGGGGCAACATGGTTGGCACTAGGGCACCATATTGGAGGCCGTGATGCTGGAATGTGAAAAGGGGCATCTTGGCGGGCAGCGAAAACTAGCGTTGGCCAATAAGCAAAGTTGATAGAGTGACTTTTTAAAGGGGTTTGTGACTTTTTTTTCATTCCTATATTCTTCTTCTTCCTCCCATGCCTAAACTCCATATCCCCATGTCCCTAGTTGACATGATTAAGCTAGGAAAACCCATTTTCATGCTTGGAATCCATCATTTACATGACCAAATCTAAGCCTAGTCTATCTAAACTATAGAAAGGGGAGAGGAAAATGTGTTGGTTGCAACTTATGGAGAATTCCTAGAGATGTGACACTAGATTATTGCTTGAAAGAGGAAGTAACCTATGAAATCAAAGGTAAGCACATTTTCCCTAAATTATTCCACAATTTTTACTTGCTAGGGTTCAATGCTAAGTCATAAATAGTGGTTTTGGGAGAAACGTGGTATGAACTATATGAAATCCAGGAGACAATATGATTAACTAAGTAATTATAGTATTTTGGAACTTAATCGAGCATGAGAATTCATGACTTATGCTTTGGTAGGGTTTCGTGAACAATGAAAATTGGGGGAATTTCATGGTTTATGTGTAACTACCATTGAAAATTGATTAACTTGTTAATTATAATGTATTGGAGTGATTTGACATGAGAAAATCTATGAAGGTTGTTGTGGTAACATTTCTATATACTAAGAGTGATAAATTATGATTTGATTGGATTATGAGCTTAACTAACTTGTTATTAAAGTGATTTGAATGCTTATTATGTTATTTGATGACTGTATGTCATGGAAAAATGAATTTCCTTTAAGACACCTTTTCAAAATTATTATGATTTAAGTAATGCCATAAGTTGTTTGGTGAAATACCCTAATAAGAAGCAAGGTGTGATGAAGAAATCCCATTGAAGCCGCAAATTGGCTATTACCAGTTATGTTTATTTAACTTTAATTAAGGAATGAAATGATGTTTAAAGGGTGTTAAATAGGGTAAAGAAAACCTTGAAACGATGGTGTTTATGAGAAACCCCAAAATTTAGCCCAAATGGAATTTCAAATATTTGAGATGTATGATTGGCTAATGAGATATTGGTCTATCATGATACATGTATCCTAAATTGAAATTATGATACATGTTATGTCTATAGGACCAATTCGATGTGGAATAAAAAGCTAAAGCTAGGGAATCAAAAGCTCCATACCACGACCCCTCAGTGATGTAAGTAGGCTTTTTCTTGATTGAATGTATGAATGGATGGGTATAGTAGTTATCCCATTATTTGTATCCGGGCATGTTTGATTGGATGGGGATATGGGATATCCCAAAAATCGGTGATCATCTTGTATGAATGGTTAAACATAGTTGTATTTCATAATCATTCTTGTAATCTCAGGTACAAATGTATGGATTTATAGGGATAGGAAGTATCCCTTGGATTGAAGTGATTGATGTTTCTTTTATGATATGAACATGTAATTGCTAGGGATAGAAAGTATCCTGTGTCTTTGTGCAAAATGATCATTATTCTTGTGGATGGATGTCTAAATTAGAGGGATAGAGAATATCTCAAGCTTAGTTAAATAGTGTTTCCTATTGCTATGTCTTTCATTGTATGGTTTGATAAGGATGGTAAGTACCCAAGTTGAATCCTCTATTGTGATAATGATGTGAATGGATAACATAGATGGGATAAGTAATATCCCCTGATTGTGCTACTGTGTGTGTGTGTATATATATATATATATGTATATATATATATGTATGAAGAGGATGTAGAGTGGAGATTTTGAGTATCCTCGAATGTTATATATGATAATTGAATGAATGTATTATATGTTGATGGAATGGGAAGCATTTCATTGGTTGCATTTGATATAGTGGTATGAGAATGTGCTGTAATGGCATAGTTATGATACATGATGGCCAGGGAACGAGGGCTTAAGTCTAATTGTATAGTTGAGATTTGTGCATTGTAATTATGGTTGTAGTTTTCAGATACCATGAAAGAATGGTTGTTATAGGTATATTTATGGGTTGTTCTAAATTATACTGCCTTTGGATTAATTATCTTTTAATCCTGGCTACTTACTAAGTTTGCCCGAACTAATGCCTTCTTCTTATTATTTATTAAGCTAACAAGTTAGGTAAAGAATCCCAGCTGTGGGTTAGGGCTCAAAGACAAGATTTAATGATATTTTCCTAATGATATAATGGTTTAGAATTATAATTTTCTAAGGTATTTGTATGGTTGTAATTAAAAGGTTTTAGATTATGTACAAAGGAATTTAGTGGCATGTCCTAATAATTATTTATGATATTGTGTATGGATTGTATGATTCTAGAGAGGTGCATTACTATCATGATTCATTTTGGTCTTAGGCAGTTGTGGGATAGCTATGTGGGTGTGTTTTATGGTTTATTTCTAAAATTTGTAGTGATTGAAATATTAGCTTTATATTATTAAATGTATGCCAAGTGTAAATCCTCATATTTTAGGGTAAACGTTATCAGATTTTTGGCAAAAATTTTCCTAGAAAGGGGAGAAATATAGGGTAATGGGAAAATGCATAGGCCTCTAGGCGGGGCATTATAGCGATCAACAGTCATATTTTAGCTTCTGAAGATCTTCTGAAGGTTGAATTTAGCCTCTAATACTCCTCTTAATTCTTAGCTTTTCTAAGTTACCTCTGATGGCCTTTTGTATTACTTTTGAAAATCTTCTGATAATGTCCTGAGTTCAAAAACTTCTTCTTTTTTTTATTTTGTATCACTATTATGATTTTCTTAGACATCTCTAAGACTTGGAAGCATTTCTAAAGTTCTTCTAACAAACTTTTGATTGCAAAGTCAACATTCTATATTGCATCCGATAAGGTTCTAAGTGTAAATATTTCTTCTAAACTTATTATGTACCATGATTGTTTAACTTCTGAAGCATCTCTAAGCCTTGGAATATTTCTAAAGTTCTTCTGATAAACTTCTAGGTACAAAAGTTTTCTGTGAAGTAGAGCATTTTACTTCTGATGTGTTTCTGGAGACTAAGGAATGCTTCTGAACTACCTTTGAAGTGTGAGACTCCTTTGGAGTTAATTCTGAGGACTACACTTTTTTAGAAAATGAGGATTGTGTTGTACCTCTAGAAAAGGTTCTGACTTGTTTCTAAAGAAGTTTTGAAGTAGTTCTGAACACTTTTGAACTTCTAAACTTCATGCCTTGTCTCTAAAGGGATATTGATTTGTCTCTAAAGTAGTTTTGAATATTTTTTATTTGCTTTTGAGTACTTTTTACTTGAGCATTCTTTTCAAATTATCTTGTTTTGAAGGCTTAATGTGATAAGCTTACAATTAACATTGTTTATTGCTTGCGGTTACTCTCCTTAATCTCTTTTGATATATAAACATAGCATCACTTGGAAAGTAACTTGTTAGTATCTTAATTTCTCTCTCATTTGTTTATTCATTATTAAAACTTAGTTATTTAATTACATTCATCATCAAAATCAAGTTTAGTAGAGGGGTTGTACTTAACAAGCATGGGAAAAGTACTATCCTCATCTAGCAATACATTCACAGGAAGAAAACAAATGCCTACTTACCTCATAATTTTTCAAGTTTCATAACTCCTTGAGTTCCATGAGATAACTTTCCATCCATGTTCAATTGATCCTACACATATATCATGCATCCAATCTCAAGTCATATATATATATATATATATTGCTAGAATTCTTCTCAATTCATAAGATAGATGAAACCCACCTAATTATCTTATCAAAGTTATTCCTATAATTATAGCATTTTAGTGAAGTATCTCAAAGGAGTTGCATTGCCACTAACATAAACTCTCTATGCACACAATTAACAGTTGAATAACTATAGAAATAGGCCATTTAAGCTCTTAACTCAATCAATTTACTAGTTAAACACTTTATATACAAAAGCCCTTTCAAATATCTACTTAAATCATTGTCCAAAATTAGATTTCATACCCTCAAACAAGTCCTAAAACACTATAGTTAATCAATTAATTATTTCCCCCATGATTTTGACATCAATTTCCATCCATTTCTCTCAAAAATCATCATTCACAGATTATGAAAAACCCTAGCCAAATAGAAATTACAAAACTAATTGGGGAAAACCCACTTACCATCATTTTCGTGCATGGCTTCCACCGTAGAACATGAAGCAGGCCCCAAATCTTCAAGAATCAACCATGGGTCATAGAAAAGCCCGAGTGTCCATCTTCTTCCGCTGTTCAAATGGCTAAAATGGAAGTTTGGATGCATGCTTGGGTGATTACACTGTTTGCCCCGAAGGTTAGACAAAGCCCAAGAGGAGAAGGGTGAATTGGGTACTTAAAATTTATTTCTCAACCCCTTTTAGGATTATTCTTCCCTCGGGCAATCAATAACTCAATCAAAAAATGCACAAAATAGATAAGACACAATAATTTTTATAGTAGTTCGAGTAAATACTCTACTCCACTCTTCCAAGAGCACTATTCTCTTAGTGTCTTGGGTTCCCTCCACTCTTCCAAGAGCACTTTTCTCTTAGCTTGGATTCCCTCCACTCTTCCAAGAGCACTTTTCTCTTAGTGTCTTGGGTTCCACTATTCCCAATAGCAGAAATACAATAGTGTCTCCGACACACTTCTAAATTCTAGTTATAGGGGGCATTAATAAGTGTCCTCGATACTCTTTTGGATTCTAGCTTCAGAGGGCATAAACAAGTATCCTCAACACTCTTCTGGATTTTAGCTCCAAGGAGCATAAACAATTAGCTCTCATCTGTACTCAGACAGTCACAACTCTTCTTGAGTCTAGTCTCCACCATAGCTCAAGGAACTTTACAAGAAATGAATATCAGAAGTTTAAGCATAGGAATTTCTCAGTAACCACAGGGGAAGGTTTCTGAAAATTAAATGCAAAAATAAATGATCTTCCCAAAGATAATTAAGAGCCTTCAAAGAAAAGTTGAGGAAGGTTTGAATGCAAAGCTCTTGATTCTTGAAGGATTGTAAAAGGTGTAGCTCCGATCAGTAAATGCTTTCAAGAGGTTTTTGAATGATTTTCTCAATACTTGGTTAGTTCCTCCAGGTCCAACGATGCTTCATTTATAGCTGCTTTGAATTCTAGTCGTTGGTAGTTGGTGAGCTCCAATAATAACTATGGACATTCTGATTGGTGTATTTTGGAACTCTAGCTTCTACTTATTCCTCGTATGCTAGAATGCCTGCAGCACCAACCTTTGAAAAGATGATTTTTGGTTTCTCAATATGCTTTGGTCAAGGTATTATTGCAATGGCTGCCTCTTTCATTAATAAAAAAAGATTGTTATTAATGCTGTGTGAAGACTGAAGATTCTTTCTAACCATTGATCATCTTTTACTTATGATAAATAAAGTATCTGTCCAGCTATCCATAACACAAAGTTCCTTAACCTCTATCTTTCATAAGTGACAGATGAATCATCCTTTCTATTGTTGCCAGAGAATCAACCATTTAATTTCTTTATCTATTGCATCATAGAGGCAGAGATGTCTTAATGCTTTAGCGCTTTGTCTATTGTGTTTGTCTGCTGTAAGTAATAGATGAATTATTGGATCGCAGACAGGTTTTCTTCATGCCTTCGTCTGATGGAATATTTCACCACTTTGTCTATTAACGGCAGATGATCATTGATCAATTTCTTATTCTTCTATACACTCCTTGCTTCTTCCGCTTTGTCTATTGATGACAGATGATCATTGACGAATTCTTTATTCTGCCAAACACTCCTTACTTATTTTGCTTTGTCTATTGACAACAGATGATTATTACTTCACTTGTGATAGACAAAGTTTCTGTTTTGCCATATGATTCTTGCTTCTCCGCTTTATCTGTTGATGGCAGATGATGTTTTTGTTTTGCTAAAAGGATCTTCACTTCTTCCACCTTTGTTTGTTCTCATCAAATGACCATTGACATAGTTGTGGCTTGCTTATGAAAGACAAAATTTTTTGTATACATACTATCTTTTATCCTTCAGATATTATTTTCCATTTTGACAGACGAATGGAAATAGTCTAGTCCTTTTTACTTGAGCTTTTTTCTATTGCAACACTTCATCTTTTGCTTCTTTACTTTCTCAAGTCTTGTCGCCATGTAATATTTTTTTTGTGCTCATTTTTTCTTTAAGACCTTCAACTTGATTTTGCATGCTTAAAACTTGATAACAACCATTAGTACATAATCTTTAATCAAGTTTTGTTTGTCACTGAAACTATGCATTCATGTCAACATTGTCCCCCTTTTTGATGATGATAAAACTTGATTAAAAATTATCTCATAAGAGATAATCTCCCTCTGAATGTATCAGATAAAAAAATGTTTGCAATGTTTAATCATTCCATAAGTTGCCATCTTCTAATGTTTCCTTATCTTATTTTATATATATTCTATATATTCTCCCCCTGATTATTTAGAATGTATTTTTCCACTTGATTAGTTAAAGGGTATGCAGTTTTATATTTTCTTTTTGAGATAATTTGCATATTCTTTCTCCCCCTTTTTGTTAGAAGACAAAAGAAAACATCCACTCCTAGTAAATATAGGCCAAACATAAAGAGACAAACAAAAAAATTAATATAGAGAATATTGGCCTTGATATAAACATTCTAAGTTTGGGGAGATGGAGAGAGAGAGATTGTTGTGAACCCGAAGAGGTTGTCTACAAGGTGGGGGGATGTGCAGCCATACTATGAGAGGTTTCTTGAATTGTTAGGAACCAAAGTTTTGGCTAGTGAATGGGAAGATGAGGGGTTGAAGATGGATGTAATACACTTGTTTATTCCATCCCCCTCCTCTTCAAACACCCATGATGATGGTAACATGTGAACCAGGGCTATCTAGCAAAGATGAGGTTGATGAATGGTATCTACGAAGTTAGTGATGGCTCAAATTTAATACCTCGCAAGTGCACGGTCGATGTATAGTCTAGTGTGCTTATGCAAGGGTCGATC